>JAAPAO010000125.1:0-68129 GCA_013115145.1 Perkinsus chesapeaki
CTAACCCATTGGTTTTATTTTTTCCGCTTATTTTTACCAAAAAATTTGGTCACACCATGGGTGCTGAACAAAAAAAATTGACATTTTAATTTTTGGGGCCCCCCCCCCCCCCCCCGATTTACCTCGGTTTATTTTCCTGATGGTATTACTGTGTTCGGTGGTCAGGTACACCTGTTTATTACAGGCATGCGTCCACAATAAACAGCTTCAGCGTGCCATACGACTGCATGATGCGATGGTTGAGGAATACCGAGTAGATCCTGACCAGAAAACGTGAGGCTGCCAGGCGTTGGTTGATGATGCTTACAACAGTCTCCCGCAAGCCTCGAGTCTCACGCAATAGCGTACAAAACTGCCGCGTCAGTTTATCATCTGCTGAATCGATTTTGTGAACAACGGGTCACATCAACTTCGTTACGCCGTCCTGTTCTGCGTACCGCTAGTTGAGTATCTCTACCAGGTACGCGGTTCTGGCTCGTGGATGCATATACTCTAACCATCTCGAACTTGCATCCAGTGTTGTTCGATGTGCGTTCGGATTGTCGACAGCAAATGGGATGGCATTGTGCAGAAAGCCGGTAAGAACGTTCGCGCTGCGCTGAAGACTCGCCAAAGATTGGCCACCGACACCAATCTTCGATCGCATTGCCTACTTGGCCAACCATCGGTAGCGCCTGAGGCGCTACGCCTCTCCACGCAGAGGATGGCTGACTCTTGATGTCTATTGTGCAACTTGTCCCAAAGATATGGTGAAGTTTCGGGCTTGCTGGAATAGCAGTATAATACTGCCAATAATTGCCCGGTTCATTTTCAGCCCGGAATGGAAACCCGTGTGGCGGAGGAGATACTAGCCCAAATCGTCCAGCGCGGTGGGAACGCATCCGCGGCAAGACTGGCGGCTCCGCTACTCCATGACCTCAGACGGTAACGATAGCAAGAGAGATTTGGAAATTGCATCGCTTACATGACACTAGGCCGTGCTGTACCAAGAATCATTGTTTAGTCGCTATCCTTGGTAGTTACCGTGGTCTTCGAATTACGGACACGACAGTGAATCTGATCATGACCGCCGCTGCACAGCAAGAGTGAGCAGTTTAAGCCTCCGTCGTTTGGGATTTTCGACGTCAGGTATCCACATTTGCCGGAACGCGAGGATGCGGTGCGATATGAGGGGACTCAGAATGGCCCGCCTCCTCCCCCTCCCCCACCGACATCAGTTACTTTGCCTCCGTGGGTTCCTAACACAGTCTCCGTTAAGTCCCTCTACATAGGTTCACTCATAGCGGAGGAGGTGGCGCCGCGCTAGGCGCACTGCAGGGAAACCCTCGGTATTCGCCGCCACTAACACCTCTTGATTCACCTCACAGCACCAGCATGCGTTCTATGCCTACGGCTGGGGCATCGGCTGAGTAAATGAACACTGTGTGGCGGCTTGTTGACGATTTCTACAGGTTCGACCGTTTTCAGTTGCCCGTTGCTCACCATCACGGAGGGAACCCTTTCATGGGGGTGTATCCCACTGCATCGTTCTGGTGAATAATTCCAGTTGGTTTTTATACGTGCATGGTTGCATCAGGGCTCCCGTGGGCGCACCTCCACAGAGAAGTCAGTCCGTTAGCTCGAGCCCTCCATTGCCGGTCGCTCAAGCATTGCCTGGTATCTTGCACCCCCAGCTGCACATGGAGTACGGGCCGGCCGTTGTTGACTGGCAACGTTGCTCTGGCAGCACCCAGCCTCCGGGTTATTCCTGAGGAGAATGCTGAAGTATGATATTGTAGAGGTTACTGAAATATGTACTTCTTTTACTTAATCACCATCCGCTTACTGAATTCACGTATATTCGTTATTGTCGATTGTTCGATACCACCATGCAAGCGGAAGAAGTCGATGCATGACAGCAGACTAGCTTAGTTTCCATTCTACCACGGTTTCTGTGTTTGACTGAATGTCACTCAATTCCGTTCTGGGTTCATAAACGTGTCCGTCGACGAGATGAACGGAACTTGCGTTTAATCCAGCGGCCGGCCATCGCAAGTTTGCAGTTTAAGCAGTGGTGAATAGCATGAGGACCTCTCCAGTGCAGTACTAGGACAGTGGTAACGATTGTTAGAGCTCACCGGATGGCTATGACATACCACTGAGCGGTGTGGCCCACACCGTGTGAGACTCGCACTGTGAGCCCTTAGCAGAAACCATATGTCCGAGATGAGCGCCGATGCGGTGAGCTGATCTTTCTTTAAACTCCGTTACAATAACCCTTGTATGTTAACAGTACATCTACTACAGTACTCGGAGGTCGTATTTGAGCACCATTGATGTAAGAAAGCTCTATCCGAAACCCGACTAGACGATTCGAGTGGCTTCCATGGGGGCAGTGCAAAGAACAATATCGGTTACCCACGGGGTAGATTTGTTGCCTGGGCCAACTTGCCAACTGCTTTGCGGAGTATTCGACAGAGCGTTGAGCTCACGACACCCACAGCAGACGACGCTGCTCTCTTCGTTGAACACGAGCTCCGCCGAGCTCTATGATGAGCAATTATTTTGCTATCGGAATCGTACACTAGATCGCACACAAGATTATTGAACAACCGAGACGATGCTTAATGAGCTTTATTTTGACTCTCGATGGATGTTGCGAAGTTAATAACGGACTACCACTGAAACTGGTTGTGGGTAATGAAGTTGGAGGAGCTTTTTAAAGAGCTCAACGATCAACATCAGTCTAAGATGGGACTTCTCTTGCCAAGTCATGGTTCATACGTACACACTCCAGGATAACCAATTTTCTCGCAGTAGCTCCCCACCCCCGCTGGACAATCCTAAAAGCACTTCTTGGTGCACAATGGTCGAATCTCGTATGTAAGCGGCTGCTCACCTTGGTCGAGTTGCAATACAGTTCACAAACTTGCAAACTTTCCGCCGTACGAGTGCAGCTCACTTTGCCCGTAGAGGGAGCAGGGCAATTTCCAAAAGGACAGAATGGCACGCACATCACGCCCGTTAGCTTGTATCCGAGAAGTGAGTCGGTCTAACGCAGTCCAAGACATACAGGACACAATTTGTGCTCTTTGTGTCACACAAAGAGCAGATATACTCACTATAACATAGCTCAGATACATGCCTTGGCAGTCACAGTCCGTTATCTCTCTACTGTACGGTTCAGCGCTCAGCAGACATTGACCCACCGGCCTCTTATAGGCCAGACCTATAATACGAAAAGATATCGTGTCTAATCCCTCGTTTGGTACTCACTAGTAGTATTACTGGTAGTGGAAGAACGCACAGTCGGGTACCTACGGAGGAACGCTCAACCGTACTATCACCGAGTTCAAGCAGCTCGCTCACTCGTCCAAGTTCCCTTGATGCATCATCTGGACCAAACCGATGGACACGGCGGTGGTCATGCAGAATCCCAGAATATTCATTATGTTGATAGTAATGCGAGGAGAGAATTCAACACGGACAGAAGAATCGTAGCCGGTTTCCGTCATGGTCACAATGCAAATGTCACCGATGGTGACAATGCAAATGTCACCGATGGCGACAATACAGATGTCACCGATGGTGACAATGCAAATGTCACCGATGGTGACAATGCGAATGTCACCGTTGGAGTGAAGATCTGGCGAGCTACATTACATCTGGTCATCTCTGATTTATTTGTCAACGAGAATGAACAATTTGCAGAGAACTGTGTATTTTCGTAGCGAAAGAAAGATTATTCACTATCATGAAGGGAGAGACGGGATTACGGAGCTCCGGAGTGAGACCGTGGTGTCCAGTGACTTTAGCTAGTGTCCCGGTCACAGTGACCGTGACGTAACATAATATTGCGGTGCAAAATCCATACCGCACATAAACGGAGGATTCATCCCAGCCGATATACACGCGCTTCTCAAAGATTATGTCCCGACCCGCTTTCGGCACTGTCCTGTGATTGGCTTTCTGGTAACAGGTATGCGCTACAGCAGGCTCAGTACACGCTCGCCTCTAGAGACGAGACACCTGCGTGACGCTCAAGACCTGTCTCCCCCTCAACTCCACTTCATTCTTTGTCTTCGCGCTCTTCGGAACCATGCATGCTGGATAGATATGGGGAGGAGCTATTGACGGAACTAACTAGAGGACTTCGATCAGCACCTTCAAAGAGCCCCGAGAGTCAGTAGGACATTTCATTGTTAATCATTAATGCGCAGCTGAGTGTTAACGGGCACATTTTGCTGTCGCGAGCTCCATCGGACGTCTGATTTCTGTCGGACTCCATCGGGGACTGCGCAGTCCATACTTGGATTGATCACGTCTAGCTGCTAGACTCTAGCAACCTTTTCGCTGCGAGGCACGTAGCTATTAGTGAATGGACTTCATGCTGTTGTAGACAGCGGAGGGCGCCGCGCGCCCGCTGAGGAATAATTATGGGCGGAGGCGTGATCGAGACGTCGATTGATACTATCGGTAGACGATGGGCGACTCTGGTAACACAATCCTATAGGCTTTATACGAAGTAGTGCTTAGCGGGCAGGCAATACAGCTTCGAGTTACAATAGCTTGAGACCTCGGGGACAAGTCATGAAGCGTTGGTGAAGCTAACTTCTCACCAACAGCACGAATAAAGGATTCCGGCGAGTATTCTTGTCACTGCCGTTCGCTGATGAGAGCCATATTCCGGGATACACCTCTGTTTAGATAAGCATGAGACAGTGGAAACTGCTGTGGAGGTCGTGGAGTCCTCGGCAGGGATCCGTCCAACCCGTTTCACGAAGGTTCCTAGAGGCAGCCTTACTTTTCGAGGAGGTTCCTGCTCCAGGAATCCTAGAGGAAAGTAGTTCAGAAAATTCGCGCGAGCGCTCTAGGGAGGTTCCTCCTCTATAAAGTAGTACATTGCGTTACTCAAGGGCCTCATGATGAGGCCCTCATCACTGATGAGTCATCAGCGCAAGCAGAGCTGGGCACAAGCAGTCATCACGACCCCGCAGGAACATAGGGGTTCCTGAACTGGTCGAGATGAAAAGGTTCCTGGAATCTATCGCATCGTTGAAAAAGGTTCCTCGAGGAGCCTCAAAGGTTCCTGGATGAAACCCTGGTCCTCAGTGTACGAGATGATTTAAATCGCGGCCGGATCTAGGTTTCACTCAAGACAGTGAGCCCATCGAAACAACGTTTCACGAGCAAAAAATGTGAGTAATAATGTCGCAGCTGAAGGGACCTAAATTTAGTTAAGGAGGCAATGGGGCGAGATTTCCCCGGAGTCTAAGTCATTCGCATCACGATCGAGCAATCTCGACGGTTTTATTAGACAGGGTATCAGATATACTTGTGTGGGAACGTCGGTGACTTACCGATGGTAAGAGAGGGCTCTAAGGTTTGAAGAAAAAGACAGCTTATGATTTCGAAGGCCTGAATCAGCCGCAAAAAGCTAATAACCAATGTATTTTCAAATGATTTTGGACTTCAACTTAGGGAGGATATAGACACACCCGCGGTGCCTTCGGACCCACACATGTCGTTCCTCTAGGGCAATCCTAAACAAATAGAAGATAAGTGTTGTAGCTCCAGATGCCAACAAGGCTCACCTCATCCTTATCACACGATAACTGACAAATATGGACGCCCCCAAAATCAGTGCAGGTCGCTCTTTCGGTCGGTGCGCCCGGGCATGCACCTTCATTGGTACAGGCTGGCTCACACATTACCCCGAGGATTTTTAGAAACGGCCACACTTCTATCTGAAGCCGGTAGAGTGGCAGCTAGCACGAAGCATAGTATAAGCTCCTCACCCAACAATGCAGGTAGATGTCCGCGCCAATGCAATAGCAGCCCTTTACTTGACCATCTGGCGTCAATTCACACGTCCCCTCGGGCCACGTGTAAGCTATGCCTGAAAAAAAGCAAAATAGCAGGCTTCCCGCTTGTGACGTTACTCTCATCATCAGGAAGTGCTATAGTCGACAAGTGCCTGACATACGAGTCGTCTGTGTACGTTATGAGCGAAAAGCGGTTCACTCACCAGGCCCCCTGGAAAATAGATTCATAGATCATCTGGGTACGGGCGATACACGACTCGTGTATCGCCATGTCTTGATCACAGTCGCCTCGTGTAACACGAGGCGACTGTGATCAAGACATGCAGCTGATGCAGCTGATGGAACATATTAACACTTAGCCTTGGTGGCTCAGGCGAAAAAAATGCTATTTCCTGCGATAAATAGTAAGTCGGTGACGCCTCTCGGGCTTGGGGAGTTCAAATTGGAACTCTGAGATGCCGGGGCGGTCCCAGTGGGACAGACTCACTGCGCATCACCGAAACACGGTTTCATCAAAACTGCTTGTTCAAGTCTCCATAGAGGAGAAGCATCGTTTTCGATTTTTGTTATTGGGAGTTTGACAAACTCAGTTTGTACTCATAGCGGCGAAAAAAGCGGCCGGCGTGAGGTCCAAATGCAGGCAGTGCCTCATGAGCACCGGCTTGGCCGCATTGGTCACGGAGCATTTATGACAGACTAGTCTTCCTACTGCATACTCTACCCAGCTCCTACCCTAGCTTCTCAGGAGGATCTTAAGAAACCTAGAATATGCGCCTGGTCAAAACAACCGACTTTTTCAGTGTTTTGGTGTCAGAGATAGGTCTCAGTCGTAAGGCTAACCGATGAGTGCAACCCAAAGTTCATGTCGACAAAGATGACTCACATATGTATTGATACATCCGTGGGTGCGTAACGAGACTTGGGATAGTCTGAATCCATGGGTCACGGTGGTTAGTCGCGATAAAGTGTCGTAGTCTGATTCTTTAGATGTTCTCGTAGCGTCTGGTTGATGAATTGACTGCTTCTAATACCGAAGGATTGGACTTAATCGACGTAACAGCGGCGGGTTCATTCAGACACACAATTTCAGAGCACGCCTCATTCAGTCTACGCACTCAGGAACGTAACACCAACTCCGAGAATATACTGGTAGGTTAAAGTATGCATGGGAAGCAAGCAAGCCTCGGGCCTGACTTGCAGTATGGAGATATCCACATATAGACACCTCGGCTTCTGTCACGCGGTCGCTCCCACATGTGTATGCGTACAAAAGCGGTCGGATGGAAAGGTACTTTAATGACTCATTTGCCTGTTGATTTACGAACTAATCGTATAGTTGGATTTAACATGCTTTCAGCGATGTGCAAGCGTTTTGTCACAGTAAGTTTAGCTGGTCGCACAAATTATCCCGCTCGATTCCTGGCGAGTGCATTTCTCTTGCATTTTTTTTCAAAAACTCAAATAAAACAAAGTAAATCAGGTGGTTTGGAATTCATTTATGGCGGTCATTTATCGCCTTATGTGCAATGGGCAGCTCATTATCGTCGCAAGATACCAGGGACTGGCCGGAGCCACCGTAGCTCTCTCGAATCGTCAATATTTCTTTTCCTGTAGTCTCTTGCGCGCCTTTGTTTATGGACACTGCTTCCCCTGCCACAAGCAGTAGTGATTCATCTTCAGCAGCTCCGGAGCGAGCGGGAGAGCTACCACGGTGAGACGGACAAAATGATAAACATAGAGCGTTCGTTTTTTGTTGGGCCAACTGACCGTTCGGAAAAGTGCTCTCACAAGAAGTCTGCCAGGCCGCTGTTGTCTCTGGCATCCCGTCTCCACTCTCTATTCGTGACATTCCAACAGCGTGCAGCAGCAGTGACCGCGATGGCTGAGGAGGGCCACGAGCTAGAGGTGTCAGATAGAGAGCTTGAAGGTTACGTACAGGGGCTTACGGCCGCACTGGAAGCCGGGCGTCGGGAGGTAGCACTGATGAACGCCAAGCGTGGAATAGGGAATCTTAGGTTGAGGATGCATTGGAGAACTCGGCCAATATGGACTGGCCAGAGATCGACTCTGACTACGAGGCGCTCTGCCGTGCCCTCGCATGTGTTGACATTATCGGCATCTGCTTTGTAATATATCCTCGTTTGCCAAGGGGATGTGTTCTGCTGTAGGTATACGAATCTGCCACTCGATCGTTCGGCACGGCATCAAGGCTGCTTAATTGGTATATAACTCATCATGATATGGACCAGGAAATAACAGAGGTAGTAACAGTTGTGAAGTGGGCAGGTTTATGAAAATTTCGCATTCGACAGTACAAGACGGCCTTAGGAAAGTCCTGTAGTGCGCTGTGATAGAAGGAGCTCTATACCGAATCATTTCACAGCTCGAATGCCTTCAGATATCAGCACGAGCCCATGACCTGCTGGTAGGCGGGCAGCTGGATAGAGAAGGCGATGCTGAGTTCTGGCAATGTCTGCAATTCCTAGCTTCGATGGATATGTCCAAGCACGTTGCTCACCTGTTGACTCAGTGGCTCCAGGTTAAAGGAGAGGATCATGAGGTTGATCCAGGGTAGTAACAGTTGGCACGGAAGGATATATTTCTGAGTTCATGTTGATTTCCAACGCTATATAATATATAGTATACAATGCATATTCCTTACGAAGTTGGCGAACAAGAAAGCTCGGTAAAGTGCCGGTAGAGTTCCGCATCTTAGAGAATTTCAAGGATTTCTAAAATCCGAGCATCAAGAATTTCTAGGCCAACTCGGTGCGTCAGTGTTAGTTCTCCATTGAGCAACGCAACGCAAATTCTCATACTTCTGACGGCCACAGTTCGTGCTGCATCCCATGGAGTGGAACAGATATGTCGCGAGAACCGTTCTTTTTCCTGCGTTTTCTGCACTTTTGGTGTACCCGGACACAGCATAGGGACTATAGTAGCCCATTAAAGCGTGAATGAGCCGAACTGGGGCATCTTTACTTATCCAGGAGGGCTTTCATTTATACGCAATAGTATAGCACTGTTCAACGCGTATAGTTCTCGTCAAGTCTTGCCGTCGGTAGCCATTTGTGAATTAGGCTATATGAAGATGTGCGGCTGTTGGCAACGTTCTACGCAGACATCCCGTCAGTTAATGACATTACCACTCATAGCAGGACTACAGCGGAGTTTGAGAAACGAATGGACAATCGGATGTGAGGAGGTTTGGTGAAATATGGGAAGGGTTTTGGCAGGAATCTTGCTTACTCGGGTTGGAGCAAGGTTTGTGCTACAGGAAAGCAGCATGATGAGACTGCGTTCATGTGGAAGCTGAATGCCAGCAGCGAGGAGGTAAGTTGGTAGATTGATTGGGTCAAAGGGAAGCTTCGTGTAGGATATGGATTCTCTGATCAAACGGATGTGCGAGCTGACATCTCCGGAGACGGGCCCTGTAGAGTCTGATACTGCTTGGTAGTAGTCTGGGTCGGAGTGGTTTGGCGAGCGGCTCTGTTAGGTATCTAAAGGTCATATTGGAATACTTCTGGTTCTATCCGAATCTAACTGTAACTGGCGGCGGAGCGAGCTCTATTGTGGAGTCGGCGGCGAAGCTGTTGTCTGGGGAAAAGGACGCCTCGGTTACTCCGATGGACGTCGTTGTCCACGCCTGTCTCACTGGAGATGTTAGCGAGTTGTTGACGAGCCTGTCGGCGGACGGTCGAGAGTAGTGAGCGTCCTGTGGCTATGGGAGCATTTTTTGATGTAGGCTTGGCGGGTCAATGGTCGTGTGCCATATAGTGGATTTGCTGTATTATTCTGGAAGTCTATCCGAGGCTCTGCCTGCCGAGAGGGATGTGGAGCTGTACAGGGACGGGTAGTAGCAGGGAGGGCGTGGCTTGGGTTTTCCATCAATTTTCGGGTGTTTTTCTCATTTCTACTGAAGGATGTATGTTGGATAAATGGGCAGGATTCGTACATGCGTAATTGTTGAGCTCAACTGGGGATAAATCCGTGGAGTATCTTAATGTATATTAGCTGCCTAATGTCAATACGCGGGGAGATAGTGAGGAGAATCTATAGTGGAGTTTAGGCGTCTGAAGGATTATGTTAACTTCCTGACGTCCCCTTGTGTGCCGAAAGCCCTGGGATATCGGCTGGCCGAAGACTATGCTGCTGCGGCGCATGAGGATAAACTATCTCGAAACAGACTGTCTGATATACTTATGGACATGGCAGGTGGGAATCCATCAAGATTTCGCCCCATTATTTCGGGTTCTCTCGGGAAGGAGGGAGGGAGGGAGCCGTTAAATTCTCAGCGTTGATGTTCTTATGGAATCCATATTCCTTTAGTTTTCCACTGATTTCGACCCTAGAACTCATCGCTGCGGTTTCTGTCTTGTTAATAATCGTGTTTTAGAGGAGATGAGCCCAACTGATAATGACGTGATGTCCGTAATAAAAAGGAGCTTAGACCACCGGCTGCCTGATGTAGCCCTCGACATCTGTTCGTCTCGATTTGAGTCTCTGAGCGACACTGACGTTCTGTCGGCGATTCGGTGGTTGGAACGGTCGCAGGATATCTCGGGCTCGCGCAAGCCGCTTATTTCTGACTATCTCGATAAGCTTTCTATGAGGGAAAATGGTGTTGAAAAACTGGTTGAGATTTTCAAGGCAGCGAACCGGCTTAATGGCGGTGCAGAGCTGGGGCGGGGAAGGCTGGGCTTCTATTCCCGTCTGGCATCCGCGGTAGAGCGGCCGGAAGCTGAGACGATTGCACGGTTGTTGGTGAGCGACGACTGCCCGTCCGAGGCATTGCCGATGCTATTAAGAGAGCTCAAGAGGAGTGGTAGCTGTGATGTTAGTGATGATGAAGCTATGGCTGTATGGGAGAGGCTGCAGGATAGGCGTTTGGAGGGGGATGAAGGGGATCTGGTGGAGGCATTATTGGTGGAGGTAATAGGAAAGGGAAAACGGGGGGGGGTTATCGTGGAGCAGGTGTGAAATTTGGTTGCTAAATATGGACAAGAAAGTCAACGATAAAGTCGTTGGCAATAAACGACCATGTGATGGCAAATATAACGATCATGCATCACATTACGGGTTGTAAAGTCACCAGTTATCATGCCGTTTGAAGCAACTTGTTCGGACAGGCAAACACCTTCAACGAGCCAACCTATATAATATATAACTACTTTAATCAGTATTATAATGTTCCCGTTTAGTTTTACTCTATTGCTTCTGTAATGTATATCTGCTTTCCTCTTTTAGTCCTTTCTTAGCTCTGGTAAAGATACCGGCTACGCTGGATCACCGCAGGCTTCTAGTGTTAGTGGCGATGCAGCAGCAGCTATAAACAGTCAATGGGTGTTTGTTTGAGAGGACCAGGCCGAACCTCGTTTCGATATGCTACGTTGAAATAGCCGACTTTGTTTTTGTGTTGTTAAGTTCGATAATGGTTAGTAGTGAACTATAGGGAAGTGGGAGAGGTATTTTGTAGGTGGTGGTATAGGAGACCTTGAGCCTCTGGGATGAGGGGTGCTATGATGACTACGATATTTTATCTCTGGAAACTGTTGCTTGAACGAAGTTTCATGAAGCGTGTTGTATTTACATTTAAGCTCACTTGGCTTAGCCGTTGGCTGGCATTTACTAGGGAAATCGATGATAGTGTATTATTGTCCTCAATGCTTGCTTTACCCATAAGTCGCGTTGCTATGAGGGTGATGGGTTGTGAAAATAGTTGGTTAGGCGAGACTTCATGGATGGTGGTGTGTTCTCATTTCGGCAGCTTAGTTAGCTTAGCCGTTTGCTAGGTAAATTGACGGTATACTATTACTGTCCTCAATCGTTGCTCTGCTCGCGAGTTGCCAATGAGGGGGCGGGAGTATTCGGTAGAAGGAGTAATCGGGCAACTCATCATAGATGGATGTATAAAACGTATCGTCTCATTGTCTATTACCTCCCGCTCTGCTGCAGTTTTGAATTCATATCGATGGCGCGTGCCGTTGCCGCTGCAGTCGGGCAGGATGTCGTCAGAAATGGAGCTTCCTTTCTGAAGTACACGGCGAAGTCTACCTTCACCAATCGTTATGTGAATCGAATCACAGACATCCAAGCTTTGGTTGGCGCGGTGCATACAGACTTTTATAAGAACGCTCGTGAGAGGATGTTCTCCAGGGCACCGGAGCTGATGCATTTCATGGCTGCTATGAGGCCAGGGGAGCTGGGATTGGTTTCACATCACTTTGCAAGGATGGGGTATCGAGAGAAGGACTTCTGGTGAGCCCTGCAGGAATAGCAGTTGATCGCTGCCTGCCGCTGGCGTAGTCGCCAGGTGTGTTTTGTGCCTGGTGCTGCTCCCCAGCAGGATCAGTGTTGTTTATAATTCTAAGCCGCGAGTTTCCTATGGTTTCAAGATGGTATTTTTTTCTCAAGTTCGATTTTTCAATAGGAAGTCACCGGTGACTTCCTATTGAATCATAAGTGATTCAAGTTCCTAGTGATTTCAAGTTCTTGCATCATAAGGATAAGATATCCGGCGAGAAATTTTATCTGCATTTGATCCCACTTCAGCCCCACTTACGGCCAGCCGTGCACCCTTTTAGCAAACACGATCGGCCCATGCTCAATGAGAAGGAATTCCTCATATTTCCCTTGTATTATCGTGAAGACCCCCTCATGAAGAAATATAGGCTCCCATTCGTATTCAATAGGGAGATGTTTTTTCCTACAGCAATGCTCCCTCCTGTTTAATAAACCCTTGAGTTGCTACTTCAGGAACGAGGTGTCCCGGTCGGTTATGGAGTATGGCATGGTCGACCCGGTGGCATGGGACGTGGCGTGCGTGGTGAATGCTTTTGCCAGCATCGACTACTACGATGAGAAGGTGAGATGGTGGCTACTACACGTGCTCTATGGGCCTATGTTTTACCTCACTTCAGTGCATACTATTTCTGGCGAATCAGCTTCGTATAGTCGTCCCTACCATAGACCATATAACGATATCAGTACTGCTACATGGACTAGGAAGGCTTAATGAACCTAGGAAAGGTAAGCACCTGTTATCTTGCGCAATTGAACAAAGCTTCGGCTCTCTTTGCCCCCCCGCCACTGCGGAGACCTCATTATGTCTTTTTGATTGAAGTGTACCTAGCTATATCACTAGGAGTTCACTGAACTCACCGACTAGGCTCGGCAATGCCTCGAAAATCTCGGAGGTCTGCCTCCATCGAGGCTCGCCTCCATGGCAGCAGACCATCACAGATTAGCAGGTTACAATGTATGCTTATCTGTGATGGGAAATTAATCGCTTCTGCGATACACTATTTTTTAGTTGGTCAACACCGCGGTAGAGTGTCTCAGCGGATACCACAGGAAGCCTTGGACTCGTTTCTGGATACCTGCGCCGAGTGGATCCTGGCTAACCGCAGCAACTTGAAGGTTTGTGCAATGGGACAATCGATGCAAGGCTTCGCCAAATTAAAACATTATCGGGAAGATTTATTTCTGGTAAGAATTGGTTTATTACTGTCCCGCGCTGATCTCGCCGACGTTGGGGAACTTCTGCAGTAGTTTTGCGCTCACGGAGACCTATCAGTTCTCTTGAGATAACTTACTAATAAAGATGCAGTAGCTACGCGAATACACCTTTTGCCGTGCAAGTTTGAAAAATGTCCAAGCAACAATGTCGATGTCTTCCTCAAAAATATTCATGTTTGACACAAGTGGAAAATATCGGGTCCAAGTTTGACAGCATTTGCACCAAGAATGACAATGAGCGCCCAAGTTTGGCACCTCAGTAGTCTTCTTGAAGTAGCGGCATAGGTTTCGAGGTCATTGGAAGCTTAGAATCGAGGGAACACGAGCGAGTATGGTTTTTAAACATCTACGCGTATTTTCTTTGGCATATCAATGAAGATGGGACATCGTGGATTTGGCAATCTATATATTATATATTTGTTATTACCGTATAATATACGGTAATAATGAGTAATTATATAATATATCATATCATGTAGTATTTATATATTTTATGTATTATACACCGGATTGGGGCTTCCTGCAGCATCCTTGGTTTTCGTTGTGCTATACGGTCTCTGCGTATTGAAGTGTCCGCGAGCTCTGAAGGGAAATCTGTTAAGTCCTGATTTCTAGGCACTTGCTGAAGAAGTTCGTGTGATGGCAAAGGACTTCAACCTAGCTCAGTTGTCGATGGTGATTAACTCCATGGCAAGAAGTCTGACGCACGATTGGGAGGCGGTAAGTGGGTTGGGAAAAGTAGTAGGTGTTCCTCCGAAGAGTTTCGGCACCGGATGATTCGGCGTTAGTCTGATTGATCGCGTCTCGTCACAAGATATGTTGCAAAGCCTCGGCATTTTTGTTTCGGCGGATGCACTGGAAAATTCTCTCCGATGCGATTGACCGATTCCGAGCTGTGCCTCCTCTTTTTGCAGGAAGAAGCGATATGTGTTCGGCTTGAAAAGCTATTATCCGAGATGGATGAATCACAGCTGCCAGAAGCATCGAACTACATAGCGGGGATCCTTACAGCATTTCTCAAGCTGGAGGCTGACTGTAGCCCGGCTTCTAGTTTCCTGTCCGCCAACTTACCTCAGGCCATCCTACCCTCGAAGCGACGATACTGCGATATCTTCCCCGCTTCATGCCGCAGCTTAGCATGACCGATATTGTTCTCACGGTGCCGACGCTGGCACGGCTGGTGCAAGTGGTGCCGCACCGGGAATTTTTAGAAGCGATTTTTAATGGCAAGTGTCGAGAGAATATCGGAAGCTATGAGAAGGAGGGCCTTGGAGGAATCATGCTCACAGCGTAGGTATATTGAGCAGGCGCATATTGGGCTCTTATCTTCAAGGAACCTTCGATATTAGTTTTGTGCGTAGTTTCCTAGTTTGCGGTAGACGCAGCGTGTTTCTTCTTCGGTGAATGCATCGGCATTATTCGTATAAAGATTTTCGGCTTGGTCCTTGAAGAATGATCAGAAATAATGATCTATCTGGTGTAAGCATAAACGGGAGCTATTACTTGGTCTTTCCCTCTACATTTGTAAAGAAATAGGCATCCTCGACAGACTTGTCGATAGTTCTTGTCGGCAGGAGTGTGGAGTGAAATTTTGCTCTTAGGCAAAGGCTTGGCTTCACCTACGACGTCCAGTGGTGGGAAGATGCTGTCGCGCAAGCTACAGCAATGATACGCAGAGGCCAGTGGAAGGGGCTCACGGTGGCGGGCGTCATATACGCAGTTGCTCGGTGAGAAATGCGCGTAAGATTCTTGCAGTGTGGGCGTTTCAGGTTGGGCGTTGTCGCCGAAAACTCTAACGTGACGTCTGAGGTTCTCGGTGAGTTTAAGAATTTGAGGAAGAGATTCTTCGAAGACGTCTCATCGGCGCTGCCAGGACAAACTGCTGACTGGTGAGTTGCGCGTTTGAGCGAGTGATCCAGTAACGGTTCTCAGGCATCCGAGAGCGGTTACTACACTACTGACAGCGTGCGTTAAGACCGACTACTGCGATCCGGAGATTGCTCGGGCTCTCTTCGATCGAGCAAAGGCGACCTTGCATCAGTACAATGCTAAAGATATTTCCCAGCTCATATCGGCAATGGGCGTCTTTGAAGTTTCCCACCCCGAGCTGATTCGCGCTGTGGAGCAGAGATTCGAGACGCGCGCACTTGTCATGGACCCCGGGCTGCGGGCAATCTTCCAGACCGCTTATTCTAGACTTGGCCGACAGTGGCCGTTTCTGCATCGAGCGTGACATGTGTTTCTGATGCTGCTCGTTGTTGGGTTATTAATTCGAAGGAGTTCTATCAACTGTCGTTCACCGTTGAAGAGTCCGTAGTTGCGCCGCGGACGCGCGGAGTTCCGAGTTGTCGTTTGGTAATCTTAGTGTTACATGAACACTGTTGTTTGCCGTCGTGGCTTCGACAGTGCAGCAAGACGCGTATCAGCTGAACGCATAGCGTCTCTGCACATTTGGGTGCGGGAGTGCCACGAGCTCTATCTCAGAAAAGATTCTCAGGAGGTGGGTTCACGGCCTTGGACTCGAACTTCTAACCCCTATCCCAGCTGGCGCGCCGGTCTACCGAGCTCTTACAGTTCGCGCGTTTTCTCCGAGGCCATGAGCTGTCTATGCTCACAAATCATTTCGCGATGATTAAGCTTGAAGACGACCAGTTCTGGTAAAGCTGCCTTTGGCGTCTCGGAATGATATTGTGGCACGACAGGCATGCTCTAGCCGGGGAGCTCGCAAGGAATGGTTTGCCCGACCCGACGCCGGAGGATGTGGCCCTCATCGCGGATGCATACAGCAAAGCGCATTGCTTCAATTTGGAGGTTGTGAAGTGTCTTCTACTTGTCAGCATGGATTCCATTGCTCAGGTGATCGAGCTCATAACCCTACACTTTTCTGCGATAGAGAGCAGATTGGAACCCTACCCGTTGAGCGTTATGATCATGTCGCTGGGCAATCTGGTCGAGTATAGAGACGACAGTAAGCCGCTAGCACTACTCTTATGGCATTCGGCTAGTACTAGTATACGGCTTATTTGGCACGCGAAATCTCTACTTCGCTGTTGCTTCAGTTTAACACGGTAGGATCGTTATACCTGGTTATGCTTTCCACTAATTATTATTATATTCAGATCGGTTTGCTCCCCGTCCACGCGAAGGTTTCCGTTCGGCAGTGCGCGTTGAGGCAGAGGCCTTTCTCGCGCTATTGGAGATGGCTGCTGCGTGGGTTATCCGAAATGACCATGCTCTGTCCCCGTTAACATTGACTTCGCTGCTTCAAGGCTTCACTAAACTACGATATTCGAATCGAGTGCTCTATCGTGTGAGTGAGCTCGCCGTTAATCGCCAAGATATTGCTTTTCGTTCCTTTCAGAGCTTGGCTGTCGCTACGCGGCTGCTGGCTCCAGAGATGTCGTTCGAGCAAGTTTGCGCTAATCTAAGCTCGTTCTCCAGAATGGACAAGCACGATCGAAGAGCAGTAAGTTCATTACAGTATGCGAGACCAGGGCTGCCGAGTTAAAGCCTCGAATAGTCTGTGGTATGTAATAGACAATGTAGGCTTTGGCTAGAAAGGTGCATAAGCCTTCTGCCGGAGTCGAACCGACGACCTCCCGCTTACTAAGCGGGTGCTCTACCAACTAAGCTAAGAAGGCTCTGTGAAAAAGACTAGCATCGTTCAGATATCTGCTTTACTGGATCGACTCTGTACTTTACCCGAAGACGAGCCAGTGGACCTGGCCTTCTTACCACCACTGGTTCATGTCATTGCAAAGCTAGATCTAAGAGGTAACTAAGCGTCATCGCTTCCGAGCATCAGCTTTGTTAGCCTGGACCTCAGACTCGAACGTGCAAAGGGTTATCTTAAAACGGCTTCCAGGGTGCATGAACGACCTGAAGACTGGCGAGCTTATACGAGTATTGAGCATGTTGCCAAATGTCATCCACAAGCCTACCGAGTCTTTCCTTGTTGACATGTTTGGACCATCTAGCAGATGCCAAAGCGAGCTACGTTGCAGTCATGATCAGACCGTTATTAGTGTCATTGTCGAAGCGGCGTAAGTGTGCGGCTAAGTTCCTTCTCCCAGCGTTACATCTTTAGTAATCGAATGAACTACTTTGATGATCATGAGTTCTGGGAGCTTGTCATGGCTGTCGTTTCTCGTGAGGTGTCCAGATCGACGTGGCACGTGGAGGCACGTGTAAAATGCTTTGTTGCTGTGGCTAAGCTGGACGCCGAAAGATATCCTGAAACGGTCCCAAAGTTTTTCCAGATGATGGAGCCTATTATCACTGAGGAAATCCCTACGTGGTAAGCTCGTCTGTGAGCAGTTACTTCTTCGCGTCAGATCGTAGTATTATATGTCTCGTAGTTGTCCGTCTCATTCTCTATTTATTTTGCTAACTCTTTCAACTGTGCAAGCTCTTTGCATATTATAAATTATTATTAATCGCAATGTCTCTAGTATCCCATCATGGGTCTCCCATGGCTACGCGCAACTTTTGACATATCGTTGGTATTTCAGGAACCCCACTACTATCACAGGTCTTGCATGGGGTCTACTTTGGCGTAAAGTGCCATTATCGTCGACTCTGGCCGCCGTGTTCCGATACGCAATGGATAACATCGATAATTACGATCAGTCTGATATTTACCGTTTAATAAGGCTGATGGCATCGCTGGAGAGCCCTTATCCATCCGAACTGCCTGCTCTCGTGAAATCTGTCAATGACCGGCTCGTCCAGCAGGGCTTTTACTTCACACCTTATCAATGCAAATTAGTAGAATCTTTCTGCAAGAAGTTTGATATTCATCTCCGTTCGAAAAATCCTGATGGCTAGTTTCTGCACCTTCATTGTCGTGTTCGCCCTGCATGTTTGCATGCATCAGTCAATTCGGTACACAAACCAATAAGAACAGTACGTAGTGTGACTGATCGAGAAAGCGACACCTACATCGAATTCTTCATTGGCATTAACGCATGTCCGTTATCATGGAGCCATGAGTTATATCTCATACAGCGGCTCTGATGCTTGCAAAGTATGAAACGGACCGCGTAACATTTCCTTGTCTTACCTGATACCTCATGCTCACTGTGTGGAGTTATCGCTAATCTGTTGTCCACATTCGCGCCTTGCGAAACACAAGCTTGTATCCATCACAGAAGTTGTGCAACCGGATGACGCCAGCGATTTCTCTAATCATACTCTTGTTCGCTAATCCGACGGTCACCGCTTGGTCACCGGGCAGCAGTGCTCTGAGCTGCGAGGAGGGCGCACAAGAATGGACCAGTTTACGGAAAGCACTTTATCGCTTATATTTCACTGAAGGTGGGGCAGAAAGCTCGAGAGAAGTCGTAGCGCTCACCGAGGAATTGGCTGAATACGCAGGCAAGAGATGGACCTCGTCAAGCCCAGCTGCAACTCATTGGCAAAACAACAGTATAGGTTCCTGTCCACTTGGCTATGTGACTGCGCGTTTGACCCTGGCACACTTGACAGAGGCCGATCGCGAGGAAATAATGGAACTGGTGGCTTTCATTGACAACTACGACACTCCGGACATCGTGTCATCTGGTAGAATTAGGACTCCTGAACAACTTCATTTCCTATCTAGGATGGCCGTTCTACCGTGCCGTGCGAGAGCTGAGAACGCGGTTTCCCGAGACCTATGGGAGCGCACCTAACACGACCGAGTGCCACTCAGGAGTCGCTCCCGTGTTCGAGAGCTATCTGGAATCTGCGTTTATACGAAGAAGCCATGTTGGTGAGGCTGTACCCACCATACAATAGACCTACGGTCGATTCACAGGCTCGTCGACAATTGCCGCGGTCAGTGGCTTTCTACTGGGTGTTAGTGTTGCTGATCGAGAAGAGCTGGCGTGCGGCTATCTCATCTCGGCAGCATATCTCGCTTTGGCGGTAGATCGTTTTCCCACGTTTGATCATCAGGTAAAATGTTGATTCATACCACTCCAGAATGTCATCCAGGTACCCGAGCTTATACATTTGGCGTTCGATTCGCGGACCTCCATGTCGTCATCGCAGTTTCTCACTGATAGATCGGTCGAAGCAGAATTACTTCTGTATATGCTAGGCGAAGCGGAGCATTCCTACTTCACTTTCTTGGTATAACTAATACTTTTAGCTTGCTGATTTAACATGGTCTCAGTAGCTTTACTCGAACGCACTGTATACACCTTCTGATCCTTCAACGCGAGAAGCAGAAGCCTACGCTAGGCATATGGTCTCTGACGAGGGAAACGATAGGCCGAATTCACTGTGGGGAGCTGGCGATTGCTTGGGTAGGGGTTGAAACTAGACTTATGCAGTGAACACATACCCTTAGTTGATTTCGCTACTACGCCGACTGGGCAATGCAACCCATATGCACCCATAGCTCATACCTTGAAAACGTGGCGCACCAAGGGAATCACGAGGAATGAAGTCCAGATGGCTTTGAAGCAACGAGCCGATCAAAAGACCATCCTTGTCACAGTCAAGGACAATGTTTTGTATTTTACTGTACCTGTGCACTCACATTACTTTGGACAAGTAAGAATTCGAGCCTAGCAAAGACCACGATTTTGAGACCTATTACACTTTCCCCTCCCAGGTTACCGTGCATGAGGAGTTGCTATGCCTTGTCTCACACTTCCTCAAACTGTTATCGCGGACCTCACTTCCCGACTTCGAGCTCGCTCTAAACCACGGCGATTTACCGCAGATTCGAAAGTCCTTCAACAAACCACCGTTCCATCACTTCAATGATCGAGAGGTGCATCTTACCTGATTTGAATGAGCTAGCGGGTCTTATTCCAGGCTAGTCTGCCTGTTCCACTGTTCTCGATTGCCACATCTGATGACTTCTGGGACATATTGTTCCCGAATGTCTGCAGACCGAAGCTAGTAAACATGTCTCAATCGAGCAGTGATGAACCAGCTTGGAATGAGCGAATTCCGAAGGCTATCTGGCGAGGGACAGACCGTGGAGCAGTGAATTGGTTCACTGGCTTCGACCTGGATGGACTCCACAGTAGGAGGTGCCATATCTGATACGGTCCATACAATAGCTGCCTGCTTCTCTTTAGCTCTCGGGTGTCGATACGAAGCATTTATTGCCAGGTAGTCGCTCTCTCCGGCAAACCGTGAAGCAGTCGGGCTCTAAGGAGTTGACTGATATTGAGTTCCTCGAAGATGATCTCACAGACTCTAGTGTGGCCGCTAGTGACCCAAACTTCATTCCAATGGACCAAGCATCTCGGCAATGGAAATATATGCTCGACATACCAGGTATATCGACTCACCATTACGCACCCCCCGTCCGGGCCGGACGGGAGCAAGACTGGAAACTTAGTGAGCCAGACGGTCCGGCTCACCAAGTTATCAGCCTTGCCGCAAAGTCAGTTGGGAGTTGAGAGGTTTTTTTTCACCGCATCCCGTACTGGAATTTGTCTGCAAAGCTTCGTAGGAGTCTTGTGTATCACTTACTGTATTCTCATCGGTATTTTCGGTCAGTAACTGAATTGTGCTGGGGTGGCCAGCCGCATACACTTGTTTAGGCAACGGCTACTCTGGATCTCTCAAACAGAAGCTGACATCTAGCGCTTTGGTACTGCCTGTACGACTGGAGAAAACCGAAGAGTCCAGATCCCTGTACGAGCATTTCTATGCTGGCTTGAAAGACAAAGAGCACGTGCTTTTGGTTACTTGTGACGATAGCGATTGTGATACAGATGAACAGGTCGGTGTAAGGTGACGAAAGCGATGGGCATAGTAAATATTCCATGGCTTTTCGCGTATATTTACCAACCCCAGGCCTGGGCTACTTTCGGCTGTGCATTTAACTATGATTACGTATAGACTCCGGTGATATGGGCAGTAGCGCCACTCAGGTTAAGCTAGCGGAAATTCATGGCATCGAGGCACGCGAGGCAAGTACAACGGCCAACAAGTTTATGGACAAATTCAACTCGTTCTCCTTCTGCTACACCTGGAGGCTCATCCAGCTCTATGCCGAAATGCTTCAATATGATATCGGGAATGTCCCGCGCAACACAGACCCAAATATTAAGGTTCATCGATATGAACCGCAGCATGTGCCGACAAGAGTAGAAGAGCTGAAGTGGCAGAATTCATGCCTTCAAGACATGTATATAAGCTCTGTCTGATTCATGACCTTTACGAAACCTTGTTCGAGTATTTAAGATCTAATTGGCCGCTTGCTCTAGATTCTCTCGGCTTTATTAAGGGGACAAACAATTCGGTATACTGAAGGTTGAGTGATTCTTCCCCAAGGAGGGGTAACAGCCTATGAGAACTGTGGGAATTTCCTACAGGAACATTCCAGCATTCTGAAGTTTTTGCGAGCTTTGCTCGTTAGTGATAACCTGTTACTAGCAGGTTATTACTAACAGGCAAAGCTCTCAAGTTCTGGTGGGAAACTCCCACAGTTCTCACTGGAAATGTCTCGAGGCAGAGAGTATTACGCTTGGTCGAAAGACTCACTCACATGAGCAGGGCTGACGCCCCTTACTTACAACAACTTCGCTCGTTCGACTCCATACAGTATTATTCCTATTTTAAGAATAGTATTTTTCTCTGTCGATCAAGGAGTCACAATTCTGAGCGGTACACCTGGGCCGGTATGCGGATCCTGATCCGCATGTGATCCGGAGAAAAAGGTCACGGAAAAAGATCAACGCACTGATTTTCTGCCGTGAACCTGATTTTTTGGCTCAGATCAATAAATTCGGGATCACGTAGCAGGATCAGAGATCAAGGATCATGGATCTAGCTCAAGCATTTCAGATCACGATTGATTTGGCTCAGACAAGAAGATCACTGAGTTCGTCGAACTCTTGAAATGGCTTTTGATCTTCTATGCGGAAGTAGGGCAGCTGTATGCCATACACAGCTGTGCAGTGCAAGGTGTACTGTTCGACTGTGGACTCCACAGTGTAAAGTGTAATGGGGACGCAATGCGTTTGCAGAAGCAATGCGTACCGTTACGAGGCACCATAGTTGAATAAAACTAATACGGTCCACATAGTGGTAGATGATATCAGGTAATCTGATTAAGGTTGAATCTGTCAAATCATGCTACTGAGTGTAAGAAGTGCAGTGCAATTAATGCAACGGAGTCCTAATTGAACAATGATGAACCAGCTTGGCATAAGGACATTCCCAAAGCTATCTGGCGAGACACACACATCGTGGAGCAGTGAATTGGTTCACCAAATTCGACCTGGATTGACTTCTCTCTCTGTTACACCTGGAAGCTTAACGAGCTCTATGCTGGAACGCTCCGATATGATCAATGGTGTGACTCACACCATTGATCGATTCACGTTGCAGAATACATACAGTAATTTTTAAAATATATTTCTCGCTATAAAGCCAAATGAAGGAACATGGTTTGTTCAATGCTCGATAAGCCACTGCAGATTTCTGGAGGAAGACCTAAAGAACCAGATGTAAGAGGATACTGAATGAGACGTGTATCATACTAAGTAAATATGCAATTGGTTGTGAGGACCGGCGCAGGCCCAGAAAAAAAAGAGCGGCAACAGGCGGACTCTCACTGTATGACAAACAACACAAGACAATGAATCTTAAGAAAGATGCTCCGTGGACCATTAACTGGCAGCAAAGTGATTGAGTTGATCCAGCTAAACCAAAACTTATGTGGGGGGAATTCAGCTGGGCAGGATAGGCTGAGATGCAGTTCAAGCCCCTCTCTCTGACGGACGAGCAATCTCGTTAACCCCGCGGCATGGAAGAATCTTCGCTCAGACTACAAGTGATGAGTTTTCAATTGTGAGACCGGATCTCAGAGACCTCGGGAAAGAAGAATGTTGACTGATAAGACAATAAGTAGTGCCAAGGTGAGCGTGAATAAAAGAACTCCCCTAATACCATTTAATAATAATCTTTCACGTAGAAGTTATGGGGGATACAAGCACACGCTGGGATTTATTAGTTTCACGCAGAAGGTGCCTTGAGGGCAGTCCTGACAAGCATGCACCTGCTTAGCGCTTCTCAGTGGCTCATCGGCCGAGCCGTTCCCGTCACCTTTGATGAAGCGCAGAGGATCTTGCAGAATTGTCCCGGAGTACTCGCGCATTGGGCTTGACCCCTGGGTGGAGCAGGACAGGCGCCTTGAGGGCATCCTGGTACACACATTACTCCTTCCAGGAAGTCGTGGAAGAGGTAATGGTCCTAGACTTTTTAATAAGCAGATAACTTTCAAAGCAAGGAAAAGATTCCGAGATTTGAGCTCACATATACGAAAAATATGTCGAGACTGCCACACGAGCAGCCCTAAATGCGCCTGTTCTTCAACACACATTTACCATCCGGCTTCGAGTAAGCCATACCTATGAGAGAATATGAGATATAGTGTATTTGTAAGAGGATAGACGTACTTCTATTGTTAACAAAAGACTGCCTGGACCTTTCGTACCTGATGTGCGACCATCAACGAAATTGGTGCATGATAGACGGCTCAATTACCCAATCATGCCCGAATCCTTCTGGTATATCGTCTGGATAACGGCAATGCAAGAGACGATAGAGCTGAAAAGCTTCAGAGCGCCGAACATGTCGCAAATTTGCCTATGCTGACAAGTGTGCTGACAAGTTGCCAGTGGTCGAGTCCGCTGAGTCACTGTTGAACCAACGGCGTTGGTGACCTGCCACTGATCTTGCTTCTCCTGTGACAGCGTTCTTGTCTCCTAGATCTGTCGGAATGATGGTAGCTCGAAACTCTTGGAAATTCCAAGTTAGAATGTCGGGAATGACCACAGTACTGATGGCTAGTGTCGAAATTGCAAAACAACGTTTGGGTAGACTTCCAGAAAGAAATTTGACAGCATTACCATCATGTACTCGTCTTTGGCAATGCTCACCAAGCAGAAATATGTACTCGCGGCTCCACAGCCTAGATTTGTGGTACCTAGGGCTGTATTATGCACTCATTATCACAACCAACCAACCTGCATCACTCTTTACGACCTTAGCGGGTCGGATGAATGCTAGTTCTCTTGATCAGCATCTTCCCGGGTTATCGAATGTCTGAGCTGGAAGAGCTCGTTAGGTCAGCTCACCAGCTCATCCCCCAACGAGCGCGACGTGATTCGTTAGACGTTACTGAACAAATGAGAGAGGTAAAGAAAGATCCACCCCGGATAGCTGACTAGAGATATGTGTGCAAGTTGGACTGATCTAGTAGGTTCTGGCATTTATAGGAACAGTCTGTGGACCTGCACGTCCTAATAGCTACTCTCCAAGTATGGATTTGAAAGTTAAGACTGAGTCGAAAGAACTACCTCAAATAAGTTTGTTGCTCTACTAACACCGCTCGAAGCCTGCTGCTCAGTTAAAAACGCGATTACTGATGGGACTCGCGTGGTTCGCATTACAGACGAGGGTATAATAGATATGAGATCTCCTATAGTTGTCGCCCAGAGGGGGGTAAGAAAAGACAGCAATTGTACATAACAGACATGATATGGGCATGGCCTCCTACTCAGGCATCGATCACGATTGAAGGCATCAGGCAAAGGACTATTCTGAAATGCAGTTTGGGACCAGTCCTCATGATAGCGGCGCCGCACACCAGAGTCACCCTCAAAAATTTAGTAGGTGTTCCGTTTGTTAACCCCAACATTTGATATTGCAGTTTATTATGTTCTTTTATATTATAAAATAATATAAGCACTGGTTGCCTACTAGTATAAATACTCACCGCGCTACCTGAGACTCTCCAGCGCCACTAAATTTTCCCATTCTGAATTCAACTGAGCAATACTGAATGCTTATTCAGTGAACCATCATTCAGTGCAGTACGCGACGTCTAGGAATGCGGGGTCAGAAGGAGTAAGAGGCTCGAGGAGTATAGCTCAGATCATCTTTCTGGAAGAGAAATATATGAAATTACTGTCTTAGAATTTCTCAGAATTTAGTATTGTTACATTATGATTAGGATGCGCACTCTCCCGTGTGGTGCTCGTTTAGGTGCTGGATGGGTCACTAGGATCTGGTCGCGAGTCTTCGTACGATGTGGTTGAGTTAACAACTGGAAGGGACGAGACTGGAACAGTCGTTGTGAAATTCGAATCGTGCCGCATCGCAAACAGTAAGTCTCTCACAATTTGAATCAAGTTAAAAATGTTATGCTGATATAAATTATGTCACATGGGTTCGGTAGAGGTATTATGGCACATAATGCCTTTCCCGAACCTAGATTGCTCCGTAACTCCGTAGATTAACGTATTACTGAAGGGTATTACGGCTGCCGCGTGGCTTCCTGTAGGTGCGAGGAATTTGATACGAGTTACCAGTGGAGCAGCAAGTGTGAGCTTGAGTAGGTCGCCTGTATCACCGCCTTCTTCTCCGTATTATGCTTTCCTCTTTGGTGCAGCTGAATGCGTGCTTGAGAACTGCGATAGTTGCGGCGTTCAAGCCAGCAGCAACGCGGTAGAAATCTCCCATGCCACAAAGGTCTAGCGGATAACCTAATCCTTCCAACAGGTTTTCAGTTTGACGGACTGCATGGTGCAATCATGTCGTGGGCCGGCAGCGGTCAGTGTTGCTGGGCTGGCCAGAGCTGACCTTATTTCGACGCGCATATCAGACAGTAGCTGTAACGCGTAAGCCAAAGCACGTTTGGCTCTTTCAGGTCGAGTAGGACTACTGGTAGAGGATACCGCCAGCTTTACTCTGAACAACTCAACAATCACCACCTGCACTCAGGGTGTCTTAGTCAACGGTGGGGCATTCAACTATCATGACCAAAGGATTATCAAAGGCACCCAATACTGAATTTCGACGTGGTTGCGTAGCTATACATATTCAGACTCGACAATACACCTCAATAAACATGGACTATTGGTTCGTGGTGGCGCAATCATTACCGTTAAGGAGGGATGTAAGTTCGAGTCTACTTGGGTTTCGAGAGGTCGACTTATCATGGCCCGTTGCACGTGAAGTCAGTACAGTTTACGTCACACTGTAGCTTACACTTGATATGTACGACCAATGATGAGATGCCCTTCAACTGACTACCTCACGCTCATTCAAAATTTGGATGAGCATTAGGTAGTCAGTTCCTAATTCGGGTTGCTATAAAGGAGTATTTGGATCTCGAATACTTCTTCAATGAAGAATCTTCTAGTACAGGTTAGTACGCATTAAGGCGCTGCAGTTTCCAACATTCATATCCTCACACCGTCTGCAGTCTTAACAAGACTCTTGAGAAAGCTTATGTGGTCTCCAATAGGTATTATATGCCACAACTGCGATACAGCCAGGACAACCTCCAACGACGGGTTGCAGGAAAACGTTGTAAGCGGAGACGCCTTGCCTCAGTGTCCCCCTGCTTCCTTCCAAGACTATTAGTCAGTCAAACTACTAGCCCGTAGATAACCGACGTTGGAACTGGATCTGCAATGCTTGTGGACTATCCGCTGCCACCGGTGACACAGACGGGCGGTGCACTTATTACCGTAGGCTCATTCCCTCAACCAGCCTGCGCACAACTAGCAGTGCAGGTATTGCATATGGATAACTCTGGCCGAGCCCTGGTTGAAGCCTTCGCACATGGCTGCCAAACCCGAGGAAAGTGCCAACTTTTCGGGTGTTTGCCGATCGGCATCGAGAAACGTGGAACTAATGGCCGTGATAAGTGAAGCGGGCCCTCGAGAGATCATTCAAAAAGCCTCTAATATTTGTCTTGGGTTTAGAGACCAACCTAGCTGAGTTAATCAAATTGTGTACTTTGCATTATTGCGGTTTCGCTCATGCTGGCAAGAGCCGATAAGCAATAGGTTCGGAATTTATCGCCGGGTGATACAGGAAGTAAGTTGGAACATTTACCTGGAGCCACCACTGGTCTAGTCGTATGTTAAGAAGTAGACTATTTGCTCATGTCACGACGACCCGGCAAATCGTTTGCACAAGGCAACTCAGGAGATCAATTGAGAGATGACAGCGACAACATATCACTCCCTCAAGTACGTCGTAAAGCTCGGAGAGGCCCGCTACCGTGAACCAAGCATTATGAGCTTGAAGCTTCGTGTTGTGCCTCTTCGTCCTGTGTACGAGTCTGGATGACGTATGACCTTAACTGCACCTAGAGTCCTATACAACCTGCCAAGACGTGATATTATATTCTTATTTGGCAGGCTGCAGTTAGCTGCTACTCCGCATGTGAAGTTTACCTCAGATGCCTAGAGACTCTACCACTGGGAGAGCCAGGCAACAGCTGCTTGCGGAGCTAGGGTTCACTGGACAATCAGCCTTCACTGACCTTGTGAACGACGATCCAGAACTCCTCCTCGCTTCGGGCGCCTCATCGGCTGCTATTATCGACCGGTACTGAAGTCTGATCCATATGACTTACAAAACATTGATACTAATCGATTTGATAGATATCGAGTCATTGAGAAAAAGCTCCGCGAGAAAGAGAGGGAAGTGGACAACTTACGGGCGGACAACGGACATCTGAGGACGGAGGTCAGTAGATGGTGGGGTTTCCCGAACCGCCGTTCCTCCCAGCTCGCAAACACAGCCGGTCCTCCATCTCGTAGCTCTGATAATAGAGCTCTGATAAAAACACAGATGGGGCTTCTCAAGTAAGGTTTGTAACAGGAGCTTTGGGGCCGCCTTAGGCGCTAGCAGTGTCCTAGCCATCCATTATACTTCGTCAGGCGTGAAATCGTTTCCCAGCGAGAGGCGATTGCTCAGATGAGCTGGAAGGAACAGTGGATGCAGAATTGCATACAATGGTGAGCATACTTTACTTCAGTGACATCTGTGTGCTTATGTTACATTAGCACGTAGCATTATAAATTCACGCTCAAGTTATTACAAGTTCTACAATTCACAACTCCTAAATGACCTTCTTCAGGTATTCAGCAAAGTCTGGGTTAGGGCTTCCAAAAGAGCTGGTGAATATGCCGGCCAGAGAGGCAAAACCAGCATCAACTTCATTCGCCGAGGTGAAAGCTCACACGCCACGAGCTGTGGCCGGGCCACAGCCGCACAGCTTCTCCGACGCTGTTGCATTCGCTCTCGGCCCCACATCAATAATTGCCACTGTTCCTCGAGTAGATGGGGAGTCTGGATCAGCTTCTCCAAGAGACACATACTCATTAACTTGTTTGGCTGCTAACATCCTGTCATATTAGGTAGATAAGGACATTGCCGAGATTGAGGCAATCTACCGGCAGAGGAAACTAGACCAGACACATGGAGGACAGCCGGCAGAAACTCTCAACCGTCAAGAAGGCCGGGTAGAAATGACTTCTGTGCACGACGGTCTTGGTATAGCACACCACACTGTATACGCTGCGCTTAATAGAAGATGCTCACTTAACTTGTTTTGAGGAATGACCAAGGATGTGAATCTTGTAGGCTCGATCGAGTGTGGCTTCTAGTGACGCCCGAGGGGACGAACCGGACGAGGGCTCAAAAGTTAGGAAGCTCACCGAGAAGTACAAGGTGAAAAGGGGGACTCTGATTTCCGTTCGGAGCTTATTTTCCATGCAAAGGCTATGTTGGCTCAGAACCTTCGAAGGCTGTATAATAAGGCCCTGGAGGACCTCGAGCAAGCTACACGTGCTACTCCATCCCAGACGGTACATGGTGACCATATGAACACTATGACGTTCACAAGACAGGCTAGGTCTGATCTCCAAGTGCGATAAAGACAGCTTCTTCTGTGGCATATGATAGAAAAGAGCATTTTGCCTTCTAGGCTTTGAAGAAGGTGGTCACCGCTGAGCTAGCAAACACATATGCATTCCTTGAGAAACGGTGCCAAAAGATCGAGACTGCTGCAGACGACCGAGTAAAAGCTGGTATCTATAGATATAGGCTATATCATATAGTCTCTCGCGCAGCGTCGCCTGGCTCTTTTCGGAGAATACAGTTACATAATCGAACCAGGTAACGCGATTGCTAGCTAAGCTAGCAGAGGAGTCGAAACGACGGCGAGAGTTACATAATAAAGTTCAGGAGCTACGTGGAAATATCAGGGTCTTTGTTCGTGTGAGGCATCTCCCATAGCTGCGTCAGAGGACACAGGAGATCCACAGGTGCGCCCTCTATTGGAGAGGGAGAAGGATGGGAGTTGCACTAGCTGTCCTGATATTGACACTGTACAAATATTCAATCATGATATGGGCACCGCGAAGAAGTGGGAGTTTGATAGGGTATTCAATGACAAAGCTGGCCAGGTGGGTTACTCAACGTGATGGATGACTCGTGACTGTACGATGCGACAGAGCCTTCTGGCACAGTGTGTGGATTTCAGGCCGATGTATTCTCTGAGGTGAAGCCATTGGTTGTTTCTGCCATGGATGGGTACAATGTCTGCATTTTCGCTTACGGGCAGACTGGCAGCGGCAAAACTCACACAATGCAGGTAGAGGGAGTAAAGGCTGTAGAACAACATATTGGTTGAATACCATCGCAACTCAGGGCACACCTGAGCAGCCAGGACTGTACCAGAGGACGATCGCTGAGCTTTTCGAGGTTACGACTAGCAGGCGATGATTGTAGCCTAAGAGTTGACCTTACACAGGTTGTCAAAAGCAGACGAGATGCCTGGACGTATAGATTGTCCGCATCGGTCATCGAAATATACAATGAAGAGATACGTGATTTGCTAGTCGAGAGTAGCAATAAAGGAAATTTCAAGCCCAAAGTGAGAGATTCAATCATGCAGTAGATTGAGAAAGCGAGCCGAAGTGAGCTGTGACAAATGAGCCTGGCCCGATTCGAACGGACAACCGTCTGATCTGGAGTCAGATGCTCTACCGTTGAGCCACAAGCCCAATTAAATTTTAGCTTTTCCGTTGGGTTTCGCCTGCAGGCAAACTCGACTACAGGTTCAGCTCACTTCTTCCGCTGAAGGGCCTGTAAGCCATATCCCTGGTCTCACATGGTTATCAGTAATTTCTCCAGAAGACGTTCACACGATACTCCAAAAAGGTTACTGCGCTGTTGTTGAAGCGATTGAAAACCTCTCAGGTTGGGAAGCTAGGGCTGTTGGCTCAACTAACATGAATGAGCAGTCGTCAAGATCACACATGATAGTATCGATCCGAGCAGACATAGGCACTCCTGGGGGCGAGAAATTATCCTCCAAAATTAACTTGGTGGATCTTGCAGGAAGCGAACGCCTGCGGAAGAGCGGTGAGCCGGCAGGCCGCCGCTGATGTTGCCCTTATAAGCCCGTGCTGAGCTGCTCGTTCCGTCGAAGGGCTAATATTTCTCAGGGGCGACAGGACAGCGACAAAAAGAAGCCGTGGCAATTAATAAATCCCTGAGCGCTCTTGGGGACGTGATCAGCGCTCGGGTCACGAAAACCCAACACGTTCCGTACAGGTATAAATTGAATCACGCTTCACATCATCGCCAGGTTTCAGGAATTCAGTGCTGACCTCGGTCTTGAGTGAGAGCCTTGGAGGTGATTCCAAGACGGTCATGCTCCTCCAGATAGACCCTTCGCTTGTATGCACTCGGGGCTAATACCCCTATGTCTCAGCGACTTCTTTAGAACTCGTTCGATGAGTCCAGCAATTCCCTTAATTTCGGCTCTCGAGTGAGCGCAGTGGAGATGAAGATCGTTGACCCTCGCAAAAAGCTGAGCTCATGATACATGCGGTTGCTCAGCCAGTCTTGATGAAGATTCTTACGACGCAAGTCTTGCGTTCGGTCAATATTCATTGCTGAACATTCAAGCATTCACTTTCTACTGCGTAGAGGAGCCTGGCAAGCTTTGGGAGCGGAGTGGTATTCCTACCCACCCCTACGTGATATATCTGCGACGCGTTTGCATGCACAGCTCGTTGCTTTTCCTCATTGGAGCCCATTTGTCTTAGTTCCCTACTCACACTTTTTCTCACTAGTACGGCGGAGCAACCAAGAAGCTGCGTGGCACGCAGTGCGTGCCCGCCACGCCGTGAGGCCACAGTACGTATGGCCTCGTGCTACTTTTATACCTCTAATGCATGTCAAGCATTGAGGGGGGGGGTACGCTTCAGTTCTTTAAAAATCTGACGGATTCAATCCGGTCATTGCCGAGCGACTAGTGAAAGCCTTTAATAAGCTCTTCCAGATTTCGGCATGATACAACCGACTGGAGGCGCTAAGTGCACAAACTTTGCACAAGGCTTATAATAAACTTGGTTAAATGAAGGACTGCCCTTCTAAGTTGCACCCTCTGGGAGCGAGAAGCGTTTTTTCCAATGGCATATTTCCGGTCAGCATATTTAAAACTACAAGTAGAAGACTGGCATTTCTATTACCAGAAGCAATTCCACATCGACGGTGCTACACAGTGTGGCCCACACTCTTCACACTGGCCTGAACAGTTACATGACTGTTACATGTAACAGTTACTCCACTTCACAGTTATACAGGAATCGATAGTCGCTTACTGCACACTGTGCAGTGCACAGTTCACACTGGAGACCAAGCATCGGCGACCCGCAAGCGGAATGACGGAACGAGTTGCATTGGCGGTCTCGACGGCTGCGCCTGTCGGGCAAGTTGTCAGTGACAACTTATGAATGGAAGGAGGGGTTGTAAAAGGAATACAAAACATCGTTGATGAACACTACGTTTTCAACCAAGGCAGGATCGCTCCGAGGCTGCCTTAGTGGCCTGCCGCTACGGAGTTCTCCTTGTCATTGCTCATTCTCTTCGTTGTCTCGCTCGTTCTCATTGGCTAAATGCCGGAGGTGAAGAACTAATTCAATGGGCTCCTCTACGGCGGTGACTTAGTGTCTTCGAACTGGCAGTAGTTGCAGACAGGACAATGGCTAAGCAAACCCCGCTTGATGTTCAAACCTTGCAAACGGCCTGTGTGTGAGTTCATAGCTCAACGCCAAAAGTGGCTTCGTTAGACTATCAATTCTAATTTGCGTGCGACTTTCGGGATAGTTTAATACCTATAGTATAGGTCCTATACCGTTTTTGTCACTGTCTGGTTCAACGAGAAGAGTGTAGCTGGTGTTGAGATGTCTTAATGTTCGTAGCAGAACGCCTGTGATAAAGTGGATCCTGCAAAGATTCTTGCTTCCCCGGGAGATCGCGCAGTCTTGCTCGCTGGTCGTGTGACACGACTCGTCACGAGACACGAGGGCTGATAGTATGCAAATTCTTATGAGGATATTCACATATCATAGAGTGCTGGCTATGAGGCTAATCATAGTGACCCGATATTATGTTGAACTGCACACAAGACGATACTCCTCAAGAGACTATTCTCGGTGAACCATTTACTAGTGAAAATGAGCTAATACAGCAGCTGTAGCTGACTGCACAGGGTTAGCTGAAATACGATTAAAGATCCTTCGCTTCGCATAGTATCATACTATTAGTATGGGACGTTCGCCCTCGTTAGTCCACATACTGAGCACACCAAATAGAGTTCTAAGACTAATAGGAGAGAGTCAATAACAGAAGAATAAAGAGGATAATGAGTGGGAGAAAAATGAGGATCGACTGTTCGCACTTCTTGAGTGATGAGGCACTCACTAGGACCCTCTCATGTAAAATCCAAGTCATGGACTATACAAGCATATGTTCGGAGGTATTAGGTCTTTGGTACAATAGCTTCCGTTCGGGCAGTCCTAAATCCAGCCACTCTGCAGGCTAGAGCGGCAGAGTTACCTTTAACGAGTAGCAGGGCATGACACATGATTTCCATTCCTGTGAACCCATGCAGGTGGCTTTGCCGACTGGTGGGGGAATGCACGCACTTGTAGAGCATCCTGGTACGCACATCACACCTCTGAGTTTATGCCACCAGAGGGTTCTCTCCTAACATAGTCAGAGATGCTTGAAACCATTTGAAATCCGTGGGACCAGCTTACGATGTAATAGACCAAGTTAAGTTTGCCACTGCACGAGCAGCCTTCAACCTTCGTTCCACGGCCCAATTTACATTTGCCATTTGGTCTCTTGTAGGCCATACCTACTTCCAAGAGTCATAAAATGTCAAAAGCTGGACTTACTCTCATTATTAGCAGCATACTCTCCGGTCACCATGAACCTGATTGAGACACTTAATGAAATGCGGGCCATAACAGACCGCTGGCTTACTCAGACTCGCCTGAATCCACCTGGTACATCAACTGGGTAACGGCCGTGCATGCGACTATAACAGTCAACAGATTCAGAACTCGGAACATGCTGCAACTCGAGCGATGCTGACCGAGGGCAAAGTATTCAGTGGCGTCTCGCCTATGGTGACTCCCCATTGGTGACATCTCCTCTGTGACCGGGTTCCTGTCTTCTCCTGTCGCTTGTCAACTGGAGCCCCACTACTACTGGGTCAGTATTGCTGACTCAGTACCCCAGTCTCAAAGGATGAGAGTTCTTCTTTTGCTGGGAATTCAGTTCCTAGTCAAAGCAGGGAATGCTTGGCTTCCAAAACTTGAGAACCGAACAAACAACCCTTGAGTTGAGGTTAACACAGCCTCACGATAGTAAAGTTGCAGCTTGCAACACGACTCATCATCGCTAAGCAGTAAGGGTGTATGACATGGATAAACATGGAGACTCCATGATGGAGTATAAATATTATTATTTAGAGCACCCTGGTGCAATCTGGACAGAACCTACAAAGACGAGCGCGAGACAGAACATCGCCATTGCCTCAAGCTCTCCGAGTCCCAGCCTGCCATTCGCCTTCTGCCAGAAATCTTCTGGTGCTGACTCCAGGTTCAAGCCCCTCACACTGAGTGAAACCACTCATCACATTGAGAGGGAAGGATGGTTCTTTTAGAACGCTTCATGAGGCCGTGAATACTTCTTCGCTCCAACTTGGGTCTTCCCAAGTCTCACCCTGCGACATCCAATGAGGATTCTGCCTGGGGAGCTCCATTGCTCGTGGCATATTAGGCAGCTCCTCGTCCAGTGACTGGACTCCAGTCCTATGAGAGGACTCCTCCCGCCTCCCGATTTATCTGCAAGTCATACTTGCCACTCGCAAGTTGCGGGCTGCACGGAGTTCGAGTACGAATTCGTTTGCGGATTTGATTAGATGACTCGGCAAACCCTTTCTCTTCAAGTTTTTGTATGGTCTTTCAAGGCAAGATTCCGTCCTTTGCATCCGCCGCGGCCCGCGGATGATCGGCGTCAACTATGTCGACAGCTCAGCTGTGACAGCTGCCGCACACCTGTAGCAGGTACTGTATACTATACGGTATAGTCTATACCTCCATGTGCGAGACGCTCCGTGGGAACCCCCGGACCGAACCCATGGAAGTGATAGACAATGGTAACTGTCCATTAACTGTGTACCAAGCCGAAATGCAGAAATGCTGTGTTTCTCTCAGTGTGACAGTGGAATGTGTAACAGTGTGAATTCCGCACACATTTAAGGGCGAGCGATATGATTCTTGTGGGTCACCGGGCGCATGATAAAAAGCGCTCGCCACAAAATTAACTTACCGTGGAGATGTCGTGCGTACTATGCTTTCCAGATGAGTTCTTTATCAACTATACTCAATGGCGAAATAGACGCGGCCCATCTGCATAGCAAGTGCTGGCTCCAAGGCTTGGCTGGCTGGCTGATGGTACTGTATGCTATCTTTCTTTGTCGAATCCTCACTTTTACCAACGAGACGGCTTTTTACTCAGGTTGTTGGCCTCGTCTTTGGGGCGGTGTTCAATTGTATCAGCTCGGCTAAGGCATATATGCATCCCTTTGCACACTTGAATTTAGAGGCCTTTGAGGTAGCTAAATGGTGTAAAATCCTTTCCTGAATTCTTTCACTAGGATTTTGCCGACTTCACCAACGTGAACATCAAACACATCGAGTACACTGGTCTAGCAGCCACTGCCCTCTATATAACCGCCTTCGGTATGTGCTGAACCAAGTCACTTTCTCCCAAGTACTTTCAGCCCTGCTCTTCCGCGCTGTGAACTCTGTTCACGCGTCATGGAGAACCCTCCTCATCACAGTCACCGCCTTGGCCATGGTGGTGCATGGTTTCGGAGGGTGGGCTCTGTACACCACCTCGGATGCATTCTTGAGGATCGGTAGTATAATGGGACCTCAATTTGTGCATTCCCTTTGCCGAATTTGGATCCTCTGTAACATTTCTATATTCTTATCCGTATTCAGAAGAAGCGAAGAGTCTGGAATTAGCCCATCTAATGGGCGTTCCTTCGTTCAACATCACCAACGTCACCACCTCCCTGCAGTCCTTCTCATGTGCTTGGGATAGGGGATCGTGCCAGCTAGGCCCTCCACGGGTGCTCAATGCTGCTTGTTATCCAGACACAGCGACTACCGGTATTCCGGTAAGTCATTGCGTCGTACTCTTTACTTACTTTTGTTTAGGTCACATGTCCTGCAATGGAGCTACAACGTTCCACTACCCCCATCAGTTTCCCCGTGGTGCTCAATCAGCTATGCGGGCCACAAAGCATATTTGCTGTTAATGGCGGTATACTACCTGAGCCCTCTACGCATTGTGTCCAATGCGACGCTGCAGCAGTGCGGCTTGGAATAGTAGATGCTGAAGTTACCGCAGCTGCTTGCGGCTGTCTGGCGAGTAGTATTCTTCGGGCTCCTGCACACGTGCCCTCTTGGGGGACAACTTGAGGAAGGATTTTTTTAAATGGAATTTAATGATCTAGAAAAATGCTCGGCATAGCCTTAACCCTAATGTTTGCTCGATTATTTCCTCGTATTTTCTTACTCGCTGTTACCGCGTGATTGGCTCACAGTTATGCGTGTCACGGTTTGTTATCGATCTCTTCAGGTGTTGGTGACTTCTTTACCATATACGGCTACAACTACTTCTTCATCTTGTTCATTATGTGTACTGTTGGATTCATTCTCACACTCGCTGGTTTCATCGTTTATGTTGCTGTGCTCGGCATAATGAAGTAAGTGGGTAAGGAAATGGGCATGTAGCTGATTAGAGTCGTTGACTGTTGTGCACATGCAACCTCTTTAACTGGGTCAAACTTTCCATCTTGCGGAGTTGTGACCGGTTATTACTGCATCTGTAAAGAAGCTTGTTCAGGTCGTATGGCGGCTGGCACTTCCACGAGTGGCTTCGAGAATCCTCAGATGATGGTGTTGAGGCAGATAAGGACGATCTCTAAACACTGAGGATTGCAAAATTATTATTTTGGTGAAGGACATTGGAAAACTCGTTACGCTGTTCGAATGGTTCAAGGATTCTATGCATGTTCATATTGCAGATTTATCAGTTGTTGTTATTTTAATTACTACGTGTTGCTGGCCTGTGCTCACTGCGTAATGGTGTTTTGTTTGCAAGTCTACTAGCTTCTTGAGAATGAACTACGTGAGCTCGATGATAACGAATAGTGGAAGGGCAGCAAATTGAACCTTTGGAAAACCATTCTGTGCGGGACAGAAGATTATATTAGTCTTTGCGGTGTAAATGAGCGTAGCGGGCACATCGGAGAAGTCAATGGACCCTGAGTATCAGGCAACAACATACTAAACTCTACCAGCTGGAGATATCACTCTCAGAGCTGGATACTCATCGGAGCCACTATCCTTGCTGTTTGGATCTGCTTGCTGCCGTGCACCTGCTCAGGATTACGTACCACAGGTGGACACAATAATCTTCTTCGCTGGGTGCAGACCCGAATGCCTGTAAGATGCTTTGAATTTTAGTTCATTTGGCTATCAACCAATATTTTACTTATCGAGACTCACTACCTCAGGTCTGGTTATGCTTCTCCACATTCTGCTATCTCACTTTGATTGCAACTGCTGTGCACATCTGTCCTGACTGGACATTTGACCAGTACTTCCAGTACGGTGGTCGATTCGCTGCATGGCTCTTCGAACATGTGAGACTTTCACCTCTGTCACTCCGTAAAGCCAATACTTCAACGCCATTAGACATAACGCTTCCTAGTGGTTTTATATGATATGATTGACTCATCTAGGCTATGCTACACCAGCGGACTAGGCATGCTTCGAAATCCGTAGCTCGGATGTAAGCTTGCTTTCGACTCAAAAGCAAGCTGAAAGCTCGAAAGCTTCGAGCAGTCTGTAATGTGAACCGACAATTGGCAAGGGTAGTCTAACATAGCGTAAAGTCAGAAACTGTCCTGTGTCTTCCCGCAATCACACTGAAGTACATGCACATGAAGGGATTATTATCGGCAGGTCCCGAAAGCGATGGTGTCCTTGGCAATCATGTTTGTATTTTATATCTTATACAGGATGAGGGCGCAACTAGGAGCTGCGCTTGGATTGGAGGAGGTGAACAAGTGTTGGCCTCGAACATGAGGCTCTATAACCGATCCGCGATAGCCATCTGCTTGTGAGTGGTTCACCGTGATAGGAGGAGACCCATTGGAGTGGCTCCCTCGGGAACTGTCTGGACTGCTACAGAGTATCGAGCGACCGTCCCATGACGCTGTACGTCAGGACCTCGGCTCGGGCACGGAGAGGACTCAGTTACCGTAACTGAGTAACGCTAGGTACATCTGGAAGATGGAAGATATCCCTTCGAGCTCAATAGTGAAGTCCAATGACCTGTTTTGTGAGATACGATTTGGATCCAACGAGATTATGAGAACACGCACATACAACAACATCGGTGTGTATTGATGAGCATTCAACGCGACCACGTTCTGGTAGGTTCACGGTGCTCCCTTCGGTCGGCTTTACAGCTTAATGTCGATACATCGCATAAAGGCAGCTCATTAGTCATACTCGTTAAGAGCCACACCGGTGCGATGTCCCCAGAGCTCTGTCGCCTCTCTCTTTCCCAGAGAGAAGTTGTATGATTGTCCCGCGGGGTTTTACGGTTTTGGAAGGCATAACTTGTCAGATCGATTTAGAGTCCAACTGCTTGGCATACTGTGACACTACCGAACCAGCCCTCTACGCCTCGCAGATTACCGGGACCGCCGGCTTCAAATGGGCAGACTCTTTCTTTGAAGAATATCACATGGTACGGGCGACGATCACTCGGGGCCAATCGGGAGGTCGTCACGTTCATGTATGTTAGATACCTCGCGGCAGAATATGGTTGAGGCTATCACCAATCCAAGATGCTGGAGTTAAAGGTTACGACTTTGACGATGCTGAGTTGACAGTGGATGAGAAGCTCGTGTCGGCTGCTTGTTAATTGTTACTCGTAGAATAAACCGTGTTTTTCGTTAATTCAACTTGATGGCTGTTATCCATTGGCTGTCGCCGCATTGCGGCCGGGCCAGTTCCATTTGACCCGAAGTCGTCAAACCTGAGTGAGTTACGAGCGGTATGAGTCCACGTAGTTGCTGCGTCGTAGCCGGTCCCCGCTGTACTGTATATTGCAGCGAGGGTTCGAAGCTCGAACTCTCAGTCATTGACCGGCCGGTGGAGCAGCCTGCTCCGAGCAGGCACCTAGTTCGGAATATAGGGGCCGCTACGCAAGGGGCCTCTGCTACTGCCATTTCATGCCCTTCTACTGCAGGAGTCCGCACACTTCTGCACGCGTGCGCAGATGTGTGTGACTTTTTCGAAGTGCTTATGCAGGCGCTGTATTGCAGGGCATCGCCACGAGGTAAACCCAAGCACTTCGCCTGAAATAGGCTGAAGACATGGCGATATTCCGTATACCACTGAACCATCTTTAGTGTACTGTTCCACCTTATATTGATGTTCCTCGGACATATACGGTACTTTCGGATAGTATCCGCTAAACGAGTGTATGGAGAACCAAGGTATTACCTTGGTTCTCCATACACTCATTTAGCATCATAGTAGCTACTGTAGACTGCCTCAGAAGCCTTCCGTTTGCCCTAGTCAGGCCGCAGAAGCTTCATTATTTTTTTATTAGAAGATGAAGCATCGCTTGTTATGCTGCGCAATTGAAGCCCAATTCCAGCCTCCTCGATGATGTCCCTTATCTCAGCCGTTATGTTGGCCCCAGTGTGCCTTCCTTGTAAGCGTTGGAAATCTACGATGAGACGCTTGAGGGAGCCGTTGCTATATGTGTGAGCTACAATGCCTACAAAGAGGACCTATCGACAGACAGGACGGGGTTCTAGCAGCTCACATAAGAAGCTTGAGCGACTACTCCTAGACCACGCGTCAATGCTCAAGTTGACGCTTCGGCAATTAGCAAACCGACCGGAAGTTGCTCAGGTCGAAAACTGCGACCGCCATACCGCAACAGCTGCGGTACGGGTGAGTTGCGGCGCAACTCACTTTTAACCATGTCCATATGTTTGCCCACCCGCTCATGCAGCTGTCTGACTATACCTCGTCTGCTAGGAATGGGGAAGCTGGGATTGATGAGATGGATAAATTGTTCAAAGAAAGCATTCTTGACTGTGCAGAGTGGACCCCCGAGTGTATGAAATTGGATTAGCCCTTCTTTCTGCTGCTGAAGAGCCTCTTCATCGTGCTGGCCAGCTGCATTAGGAAGCTTCCTTTTTTATTGCCACAAGCGTCGTGATGGTGTTCGACACCACTCATAGACTTCTTGGAAATCTTAATCAGGTTCCCACACCATATTCGCCCCCGGGCTTTGTAACACGTATCCATCCCTTTTATTTCTTACTGAGGGGGTCTTCATTAACAATCTCTTCGTCAACATTGTCAATATCCATTTGAGAATATGATCAAATAAAGCTGCAGCATGCGGTAGATCAGGATGGGGAAGTGTCTAGCTGTACAATCCACACTCTATTTGGGTGCGTCAATCCCTACGTGCCATGCACGTGCGCATTTGTGTCGTAAAGATATTTACGGCGTTCCGTAATACACGTTACGATTACGTCGCGTATTACGCACCGTAGCGATCATGCTTTACGTTTACGCACTGCGTAACGTAATTCTGCCCATCTACATGTCACACAGGTGACGCGCCGCCTGCTCATTGCCATTGTTCATGCGTATATCCCTATATTATAGGGCCTATGATGAGTCAGGGTTTTTTCTACCCTTTTGAGACTAATATGGCCTCGAGTTCTACAGTCGGGTACACCTCAACCGGACCCAGCCCTACAGTGATGATCACTGAGTGATCCTTGACTACTAGTGAACGCCAATTCAAAACCTAATCATCGATGTATAGTTACCGTAGCATATTATCAGTCCATTGGACTCGATACTAACCGATACTGTACTCTAGTAGCACTCGACTAGTAGTACTAGTCTAGTACCGATTGCAAACCATCCGACTGCTCAACACTTCTTACTCACGGTAAACACTTCTTACTCAACATACGAAGTCCCTGCTCAACCGAACCATCGAGAAGGATCACTTGCACGCAAGCACGAACACTAACTCCAGCAAATTAGGTCGAACTACGTGCGACCGACAGAACCGGACAACGGCGTCTCGCTCCAGTCTCGAATCTGCGCTACACGCAAAAGACGGAACAAATTTGAACAAAACGAGCACGATTCCGGTGCAAGAGATAATCGAGGGCGAATTCCGATTCCGAGGAAGGAGTATCGGATGGAACATGCTGTGGACGAAACGATATTCGTCGGATTGCGCTAGACCCGTAGACCTCAATAATAAGGGTGAAAGTACTTTTCCAGAAGTGCGTTTTACAGGGCATCAGTACTCGCTCGCCCATAGAGGCAATTCACAAGCAAGTGTAGTAGGTCGCCACGTGTTGGACACGTCACTGTGACCGACTTAATTCAGTAGACTCTACCACGGGCTGGTGAGCATCAGAACCCGAACTGCGCCACCGCTGTTCACAAGCCTTTCTTGAGCGCCGCTCAACTGGCGAAGCTATGAGATGGCTCTCACGGTCACTGTGTTGTAGGCAGGAATATGTACATTATTGGTTGTTGTTTCAGCTGTAGCTTTCTACTCACTGCCGAGTCTCTCGGCGCCATGAATCGTCCAGGCTTTGCATTCGTTACAGGCATTATTTTGGCGCAATGCGCTGTCATGGGCAAGGAGCTCCCTGACGTCGAAGTGCTCGAGAAATTTGCCCTATTCACGAAAAAGTGATATTGATTCTCTCTTCCACCACTACGTGCTCAGAGTCTGACTTCTGAGCCTCAGAATTTCCAGGTATTCTACCCCCTACGAGGATGCTATGGAAGGCACATTCAGAGTCGGAGCATTCGCCGATAACTTGAAATTCATGGACCAAAAGATTAAGAAAGGTGAATGATGGCTCATTTGGGATCCTAGGCAGCCGAACGCAACACGATGGCGTATTGCAGCTATAGTCAACTGGAATTGCAATATCAAGCCTCCACAGTCAAGTCGACTGAGTCAACCACTAGACTTGACAAGCGGAATGACTATGACTTCAATCTGTGCCACTTATTTCATTCTTCGTGCAATTGAAGTGATCGATGAGAACTCTGCTCACCAGTTCACTCAATGAACCTTATTGAAGCTCTTGTTCGATAAACAGTGCTCATGTTCAGGGCACATGAAGGGATATCTGCCCCCACCTACCGATCTCGTCCAGGATACCCCAGTAGAGCTGAACTGGGCGGAGAGAGGAGCGGTCAACTCTCCAATGGATCAAGGAGACTGTAATTCTTGCTATGCTATAGTTACATTAGGTATGTTGGGGCTTAACTGATGAGTGATAAGCGAATCGGACGGGCAGCCTATTAGTGGTGACACAGCTGGAGCTGCACATAATGCAGCTGCTCTGTTCGGATGGTGCAGTAGTGTGGCGAATTAGCTTCGCCAGACTACTGATCTGCTCGAGCTAAGATCACGTTTTCCCGTCAGGTGTCTTAGAAGCAGCATTTTGGAAGGCAACGGGCTCCTTGGCCAGGTTTTCGATACAGCAGGTAATTGATTGCTCGGAAATGGAGGGCAACGAGTAGGAAGTTATGTGGAAGTTATACGATGAACGTGACTGATCCAGAGGATGCTTGCATGGCAACAGAGGCGACACATTGCAGTATATCGTCAATTACGGTATAGTATCCGATGGCGACTATCCTTACCGCCAAATGGAAAGCGATTGCAACGCTGTTGTTGATGACAGATCGAAGCAGTGTTTGCAGGTACGTCCACTGGACGTCTTCCAGTAACCCGTGACTATTTTGTAGAGTGAAGATGAACGCCTTCAGCGATCTCCTTAGGCCCATGACTTGGACGAGGATGATGTGACTGTCATACAAGAGAACAAGCTTAGCCAGTTGTTCCAGGCTCTTCAGGAAGGCCCTCTTGCTGTACAGGTTGACGTCACACCAAAACAATGGAAATCGTACAAAGGAGGAATCCTCGAATGTGAGCGACCATTGGTTTTAGTGCTACCGATACTAGCCTAGTACAAAGCTCTTGTACTTAGCTTTCAAGTGCGATGGAGAAGCTGACCACGGTGTCCTACTCGTTGGATATGGAATTGAAAATGGGAAAAGGTACTGTAGAGCTGTTGCACGTTCGATTGGTACTATTGTCCACCTTCGATTAGTTACTGGATCATCAGGAATAGCTGGGGAACTGGTTGGGGAGAAGGCGGATATGCCAGGCTTCACAGAGATCCGACTGCTGAAGAAGGACCAGGTAACGCTACACTGTAAATGAGAGCGATTCACAATTTTGATCGGTCGCTCTTCATTTCTCAGGTTTCTGCAATATCATGCAGCATAAGGCGATAGGCGTATCGTTCAAAAGGCCGCTGAAGTCGGAAGCCTGTCGTGAGCGTTAACGGCGACATGAATGGCTAAGTGAAGAATGGTCCATTACAGCAAATCTATCTCGGTATATTGTGGCCGGGTGGCCCGTTTTGAGTCCTTTGGATGTAGAATGATCTTATACAAGAGATCATATATTTCTGAGTCGTATGGCGTCCCTTTGATTGCCACGCGGCCCGTTTCATGTAGAGTCTTCACGAGCCGTACAGGCCGTCATCAGAACAATATTAATCGGCATGATAAATCCGAGTTGAGTATGTCGTCTTAGTCTGACCTTAACAGTCTCAGGCTGAATATTCCAGCACCAACTTTGAACATTATTGAGTTCCCAAGTTAACACTCTGGTGAGGGAGATTGGTGCACGGCACCAATAACGGTGGTGATTATCGTGCATCAGAACACGGAAAAGCCATAGAGTAGAGATTAAAAGCTGACAGGGTACTGACTCGAGGTCTGTTATGATTCCGGAAAGGATACTACAGCACATATATTCACTCGCTCGATATTTCCATTCATTCCGAAGACTCGCTCTCTCGGAGAGAAAGCAAACTCGCAGGAAGCCAACCTTAGTCGAAAATACTGCTCCGGAAAAGCTATGAAACGTCTGTGGAATCAGATGAAGATTGCATTCCATGATGATGCTATTTCAACGATTCGAGTAGACTGTATATCTGTTTATCTCACACAATTAATTACTCACTCGGATGAATTTGTAGACGCAAACTGTCGCTGTTTAAACGGCTGGAAGATTCCCCAGCACCATCTCGTGCTGTGGGATTGCATAGCTTTTCTCTGCCCAACGGCGTGCTATTCCGTCACGTCACTCTGCTAGTGATACGTCTACATCTGCAAGCCACTAAGGTTATCGTATATTTGATTATATACTAGTCTGGTGGTTATTGTGTTCTTTAGTCTATACTCATAAGCAGACTAAACAGTCATAGCTCGGAGTGATATTCATGGAACTGGAGGCCACATCAAATAGAAGTCGGATTCGATGTATGGGTGAAAGTTGGTGATGTAAGCTTTGTACTGGCGCTCTTCGCTTAGTGCTTATTTGGCAGGGATAAGGTTTCGATTCCCACGTTGAAGTGAGTGAGTGCAAGGCGATTCGTCTTCGAAAGATTCTGAGAAGTTTTGGCCAGAGAGACTGTGTTGAACGAACCCGCGAAACAGTGATGTTTTTATCCAGTTGAGTCCGTGACTCAGGACATTTTAGATTGAAGCTGTATGAGTGTTTTCTGGACTTCGCAGTCTTACTAAGCATGCCATTGGCATGTAAGATCGATGGAGAGCCTGCTGCTTGCCGTACTACTAGAACAAGTCTCTAAGCCCCGAATATCTGGAGCCGTCGGGTTCCAATGGGCAGCTTTTCCCTTCGTAGAATATTATTCTGAGAAAAAGCTCTTTACTAAAAGCTCAAAAGCTGCTAACAAAAGCTTACTAAGCTGCTTTACTCATTGTGACATTATCACACGGTACGGGCCACAATCATTCGGGACCAACCGCAAGCTCGCCACACGTATGTCAGATACCTCACGGTAGAATACGGTTGAGGCTATCACCAATTCAAGATGCTGGTGTTAAAGGTTCCGACTTGGATGATGCATGAGAAGCTCGTGTCGGCTGCTTGTTGATTGTTACTCGCAGAATAAACTATAGTGTTCGTTAAGTCAGTTTGATGGCCGATACGAACAGGCCACTACCGGGTAACTCAACGTCTTTAAAGCTTACAAATTGTAAGGTATGAGCGCTGTGAGTCCACGTAGCGGGGTATTCCCATTTCCGTAGACCTTCTCGATAAAGCCGTTGTTGGCGAAGCATTGTATGAACCAGCATACCACAAACAATGACTTTAGACATCACGCACTCTCATATTGGGCACAGGAATGGAGAGGGGTCTTCACTGTTGACCAAGCAGGATCATTCTGCAAAAGGGTCAACTATTTCGAGGATGCATAGCCACAGGGACCAATACGTGACAACCGCTACAGGAGTCGGAATATTATCTTGTCAACAGTTATCAATCCTTCCTGGTCAGGAACGTCCGATTCCGATGCACAGAATCATATATCGGGCTGACCTGCTGAAGAAGTTGCCGCCATACTCAGCTGTACATTATGCCAGAGATGACCACCACAAGCTAGCAAATGTAGCTAGGAGTATCTCGGCCACGTCGCTACCGTGAGAGGAGCTTTAGGCGATAAGCACTAATTTACAGGAGGCCGTCGGTCAGCTTCCTGACAACAGAATGAGGATTGATCGGATGCGTTGTATTAATGAGTAGGACAGAGTTCCCTCGTAATTCAAAACACTTCGTCAGGGACGGGGCGCCTGGCAAAGACTTCTCTATGTGCTCAGCGCATGGAGTGAATCACGCTTTACCGGCTGTGAGAGTCTACCGAGTCGACTGGGATAAGCACAGGATAAGCGATTGGGTTGAGTGAGAGAGCTTGATGCCGTTTTAGCTCACCCAACGACTTCGGGTCCACCCGCTATCATTTTCTTGCTCAGAGTTCCCCGGAACGTGCTTATGACGCCATCAGATGGACTCGCGAAGCTTCTCTCCCGGTTTGAGGGCCTGGCGGATTCCCGTGAACATATGCCTCATTTAGCACGTAGGTGCGTGTGAGACAAAACGAAGTAAATGGTTTAGAATGGATTAGATTTCACTATGTTTGGTATCGAAACTCTTCCTGGGACACGGGGAAGCTCCCGGGATTGACAGTTCATTCCTCTTGACATTCTGAACCGGAGTGTACAGAACAATCGAGAAGCTGGGATTTCAGGCAATAACCACCATGATCCCTGTCACCCACATCGGTTACATTTTACCAAACTCGGATACACCGCCCCAAAGTCCATTGCCCATCACCCGCGGCATCGCTACTCATCTATGTAGGATTAGCCGTGGACCTGTTAAAAAATGATCTGCGAGGCTCTCATGCAACCGTGCTTGTTTTCAAGTGTACACTAGCGTATCCAAGTTCGGTTGAGTTTGGCATTCATCACGGAAACTAGATATGCGATTTCATTCGTCTGGGCAGGTCCTGAGCCTTGGAGGCTCAGAGTCGGAGCGGTATCGCTCGGGTGACACCCTTGCGCTCAGTCGGACGCTGCAACGCCTTCACTCATGACTCGAGCAAAGTAAGTCATGACAAAAACATCGCCCATTGCATCAGAAATATCGAATGAGTCATTCGACATTTCCGATGACATCCGTATGACACTCTGCTTGCTCTTAGTAGTGCTCATAACCTGCCTCAACCTCGTAAATGGATTATAGGGCCTTGGGTTTCGAAATTCTCTTTGAACCGTTCAACGAAGTCGCTCGGAACAAAGACGGTTGTTCACTGATGTCTGACATATGTATCGTGAGGAACGCCCGGAAAGGATCGCTTCTAGCCACACTATTGCATTTAGGGCTCTACTTCAGACTCTGCGCAAGATCCGCCCAGTGGAGCAGGCATGTAATTTGGTTCGTGCGCGGTGCCCTGTCGGTGGAGTCGCATGGAGCAGGTATGCTACTGCAGCGGCGAGATGCAAGGAGCCAGATACTCCAGCGCCTCTCAAGATACAGTCTGTATCATACAGACTTTGTGGTGCCTTCGAATCCATCAAGTTGATTCGAGCTGTTGCCAATGAGTAGATTTTGAGGAAGGGGTTTCTAGTATAGTTGACGATGGAGTATTGTGTCGCTGTCACGCTAGCTTCGAGGTGGCCCACAAAAGTCAGATACATTAGATTCCGTCGACCAGGCATGATACACGCGGAGCATGTCCCTTCTCGCATCTGGTCATACGTGAATAGCTTTCAGTGCTATTCGTTCGGAATTATTAGAATAGAGAAAGCAGTCTCAGTTCTCTTTTATGCTCAGTCTTCTCTCGACAAGGGAACTATTTTAGCACGTATGGGCATGGAGGCTCAGCACAAAATGCGAGGATCCTCTCAGGCCGGTATTCCAGGCACTCCTGTTTCACTATTCCTAAACTCTTACATGTTGTAGCGAAGAGAATATCTTCGCTCATTTCGCTTTACTCAGCTGGTGCAGTAGAGCTCTTATTAAGGAAGGAGAATCGATAGTAAGGTCTTCCATCGACTCGGCTGTGTGCAAGCGTTTGACTGCGATCTACTGGTCCGCGCTCACTGGCAGCTTGGCAGTATTAGCATTCCTCCCTGCCTTGCCGTATAGCTGACTGATGACGTGGATCGAGGTGTGACTGTAGGGTTATTGTATTTGTCATGGCTTTCTACCTGCTACTACTATTCGGACTACGTATCGTTTCCCATGAGTCCTCCCAAGATACGAAATTCTGTTCGAAGAACAACGTGGTACTGAACGTCACTATGCACATTGTCGCCCTCAAGGCCGCATATTTCGACTTCAGTCCTTCTTCGGTTCCAAGACCAGAAACAGGAATAATGCCCATCACGGTGGGGAAGAAGGGAGAACTTACTTTCAAAATGCCAAACAAGAACTTTACCTCGTTTGCTAAGCGATTCCATTTGGACCCGACGAGATGGGTGGAGCTACCCTATACGGAGGGCAATGACTCCTATGTGCTACCATTCTCCAATGCAAGCATCCCGGTATCCCCTGTACTGTGCTATGCTCGAGGCCTTAGTTGAACTAAAAACGGAGCTTCAAGCAACTGCTTGCGTGTGCCCGATGTGCAGTGCGCATGTGCTCAATGAGCAGCTTGTTTCAACTAGCCGGCGAAAGAGCCAGTTCGCGCGCAGGCTTTTGCTCTACTATACATTCATTTTAAGTGTCGGTTCAGTACGATTCAATCGATTCATCTCAAGTCATATCTAACTTTTTCCACGGGGTTCATCGATCCGTGGGTTACGGTATACCTTTATATGTCACCTCTTGATTGGAGTTGGTCAATTGAGTCTGGCTCAAATACGTCAATATAGACTTTTTGGGCCATGAGAGCAAATCATGGTTTCAAGAGATCCGAATTATCACGGGATTTGGCTTTCCGTGCGTCATTTCAATCGCTGCTTTTTGGACACAGAATGCCCGTCAGAAATGCCCAAAAGCACTTTACTGAACACAAATCGACGTAGGCGAACGTAGCGACGGTAGCATGCGCAGCATGACAGAGATCGGTTAGACGATCGAAGTATCGATATTATGCACAGCTATTCCTCTGAGCGCCGGCGACGAGGTCTCCATTCCGCTGGACGAAGACAGTTGCATCATCATTAGTATATTATTCGACCAAGTCTGCAACACATCTGAATATCTGACAGCAGCAACGCCGATCTACACCATTCACTAAAGCGTAATGTCTCACTCATCTTGTGTCATTGGGTTGAAGTACTCAAGGCACTTCTGCCCTACAATCGGCCCGAAGTCTGCCGAGGAGACGCCTCGCAAGTATGTTATCAAAGCCGCCTTCACACCCTTCCTCTGCTGGTACCTTACAAAATGACACCCTGGAACGCCAAGCGCGGATCGGCGAAATACTCTTCATGAAAAAGCGAACGATGGGACGGATCAGAGTAAACCTCCACTGCATAAGCGAACTGCGCCCCGCGTCCATCATTAAATGCATAATCGAGGCTTGAGCCCGGAGCACCATGCCCTATCTCTAGGGATGCCTGACCTGATGAGAGAAGACTGCACCAAGGCCTACAATGTCGACTGAGTTACCAGAGGGACACTGACAGCCTTTATCCGCCACTTTATCTAGAACACTCTCGAGGGATACAGCTGTTCTAGGGTGCGCCTGTGGGCTGTAAGCGTATGGGTAAAAGAGGCCCAACATGCCAGAGTGGACAGAAAGGAAGAAATTAGGGGCAACGCCGTCAATCAGAGAACGGAGAATCTGAAAGATCGCCTCAAAACGCAACTCGTCACCGAACATCTCGCCTTAGTCTCGGGTTCACTGAACTGAGAAGGCCCCGAGTTTTCCTCAACGGAGCGCAGCCTCGAGGACCAGTGGGCAGAGCCACCGAAGTTCCTATTGAGGTCCACACCGTTCTCATTACCTACAACAGCGTTTAGTCGTAAATATGTTGACTTAATGACGCACCTCGCCAGCACCAGTCCTCCTTGTCCATCACGATCGATCGGCCTGCCTCATTCACGATAGGGAGAATCGTCATTTCGCCCATGGCGGCCTTAAAGCAAGTAAAAGTCAGGTGAGCTGCAATGACCTACTTGCGTGGTATCAGTTGGGCGACGCTTTCCGTTGCGGATGTCACAGACTTGTTGGATGAAATCGAGGGCGATTTCAGATGAGATGAGCTCTCTGAAAGAGTCCCATGCACTCTCGCCAATTCGCTTACTATCCACCTCGCATGCTCCCCAAAGACCAACAACGCTCGTCCAGACTTGGCTGGCTTGGCCGTGTCGACAGCCATATTCTTAAAGTGCACTTCGGTCATCGATATTCCTGAACGTTGCTGGAGAGATGCGCGGAGATGATGATTCTTTTCGCTCACCGTCATCATGCAGCTCAGTCACGCTCATGCCAGGGCAAATGCCCACGAGGTTTTTCAATGCGATCCTTATCTTCTGAGTGGAATGATAAAATGCCGGGAGCACCGAAGCGTCGACACCAACGAAGGCCAGAACAAGCAGCCCCAAAAGGGCCTGCGGCCAGGGCGGCATCCTTATAATCGCTGATGATTGGATAGAGCTTATTGACCAACACAAAGGAAGCTCCATAGGGAAATGCACGTTGAAAGTAGTTGCAGCTAGTGTACTACTAGGCAGTAGTGAGACGGCAGTTGATCGTTAAAGAAGGGCACCCCCGCCGCCGGCGTGGAGTAAAGGTCTAGAAATATCACTGACGATCGCGCTGATATATTTGAAATGATTTAGTGAGCAGAGGATAGAAATCACAGAAGTATGAGATAGGAGTTCGGCGGCGGCGGTGGGGGTGATGTTCTTCAATAATGCAAGAGTGACGATGATTGTTATGATGATAGTAGCAAATATACATATCTACATGCCAAAGATACTAGCAAGAAGCCCCCAAAAGAGACCACTGCTGAGCGTCTTGTAGTGGCACTGGCAGTGATATGGTACAGTGCGAGGGGGCAGGAACAGTAATAGTACAGAAAGAGGGGATAAGAAAGAGTTTCGCGTCGTAGGATTGCCGAATGATGAACGTATGGAACAGAGTTCGGCACATATCATCGGTATTAGTATTATTAACATAAATCCTGCAAAGTCATCTAGCAGAGGAACCTGAAACCAACAGCAGCATAACCACTACCAATGTGCCTGCAAGGCTGCGAGCCATGGTGCGGAAGTCCAATGTTTGCTACAAAATGTATTTCAAAGCCGAAGGTTGATATCGAACGCTATCATTCCGGGCCTGACACCTCATGTCCCTCTACGACTTCAGGCACTGGGCAGATAGCCGAGTCTTAAGCTCCCTACTCAGTGGGAGAGTTAGGGACGTCGAAGCTGGGGAGGGGGATTTTGCGTAAGACAACTTAATCGATTAACCGCCGTTTCAGTTTACATCAGCACAAACTCACACATTAAGTGAATTATGTAACCATCTTCTTCTTCTTTTTCACATATTTCAACCACCACTGCTGACGCTGCTAGCACCCGTCGTGGCCGTCGGCTCCGATGAGTCTCCTAAATTGAAGTCCTATACTGCACAACAGGCATCCACTCACTTACGTCTTGCGGTGGTGCTGCTGTTGCCAATGGCCTCCGCGGCCGCCGCCGCCGATGCATTCGGAGATGGGAAGCCAGCGCGTCTTGCTGCCACCCAAACAGTAGGAGTCGCCAAACCGTACCTGAGAGCACCTTTAAATTCGATACCGTGTCTTGCCTTACTTTTGACCCCACCATCCTCCACATTCCAAACTCCTCCTGGCATTTCGGAACGCCGCTGCCACTGCTGGCCATCGCCACACCGACTGTCCGAGGTTAACGTAGTCACCTTGAAAGAGCCGACAAATAGAACGGGGGAATGTACAGCAGTCCAATATGATGAAAATAAAAACAATAAGTTGGAGAAGCTTCGAACGAATCTCGTAAATAGTAAACGAATCATGTCAAATCGTTCATCAACATACCGGGAGGACAAACCCGTAATTTATCTATGATAAAGGAAAGTGTTCAACTACCGCTGGTCACTGATTACACAAAAGCTCAAAGATGGTGAGGTTGGCGAACGAAAAATAATAGTCACGCGCCACAATATTCCCTACCATTAAGTGCCAGAGGATCCAGGATCACCATCATGTCCGTGGCGAATCTTGAGCTCAGTATGGGGTCTTCCGATCGCTCACAGTAGTGCGTGTGAGGCTCCACTGCAACCGGCCGAATCGCTAATCGACTTGATGAGAATGACTGTAGGCAAGCGCCTGAGAGAAAAGGTAACCGGGAGACAGGCGGAGCGAAGCTGCTTACCATCGGCCATAATGAGATGAACCTTGTCCTTAAACTGTCGTGAAGGGTCCACATAAGAGGCCTCGACGGAAGGTTCGTCCTCCCCTCCATACCAGTATAACATACTGAGCAGGAGCTGACCGAGAGCTGCTCTACGATGGCCGTCATTGCCGTAGAACTGGTTGAGGAATGAAACCACCATAAGTACCTTCGAGAGGAGCCAATAGAAAAGAGTTGTTACTAATGTTGAGATAGCTGAAGACAATACTAGCAGCAGAGGATCAAAAAGAGCCAAGAAGTGTTCCTGAGGCGACAATACCATATGAGTTATGATAGGAAATAGGCTCGTTGAGCAAAAGCTAGCATCAAGTGAATTTCTTCTGGATACAAACCCGAAATTGAACCAGAAAATGTTCACAGTGCGAAAAAATATGACACAAGTTTGGATAGAAAAAAGTTGTTAAAGACACTTGTCATCTAGGACTTCTTGACGAGCGGCAATTGTATGACTTATTGAGCAATGGCAAGTTTTATCGATGAGGCCCCCTCCTCGACCGCCGCCTACTAGTGTATAACTGCTCATACCGCCGTCATAGGGAGTTACCAGACCATCACAAACCAATATATGCTTTATAACCAACACCAAAGGCCGGAGACAGTCGTAATGTTGACATAGCATCGCAACATAAGCAGAGGTCTCGATACCTAATTGGACAGGATTGCACACAAAAAGATACTACTCGCTTTTAATTCACGATTTAGGAGTTATGTAATATTATACAGGAATATACTATACATATACAGCCTGCCAAATAATAATATAATATCGCGTTTTTTTCGAAAATTCTCGTCTGTATGGGCTCATCCGTGTATATAGGTACTATACGTATGACACTAGGTCTGTTCATATAGATTGATGCCCCCCTTAAAGCATTAGATCAATTATATTAAACGGAGGGGGAAAATATAATGTTATGATTAGTATCCTAATACCAGACATGATGAGCATTCTCCAGATCCTACCACTGTGAGCCGGTCCTGCGACTGATATCTGGACTTTCACGGGCGAATGTAATGGACAGCATTCCGAGAAGCCACCATCACACGTAGAGCACCTGTCTGGGGGATGTAGGGATCCACGAAGACCAAAGCCAGCAACACTACCATTTTTTCTCGGCTGCAGTCTGGGCGGGGCCCTTGCACTGTAGAGTAAGCAGGGGCACTCTGGAGGAAGCTATCACCACAGGAGTGCTGACCAGGACACCTGATGACCAGGACAGGATCCAACCGGACTACATGCCTGTGAACACTTAAATGTTGGCGAGGGAGAGCCTTCAAAATCGTCGAGCCGCAAATACTGGCTGGAATTTCGATCGGAAAATACAGTGGAGTGTCACCGTATTTGGTGGGGAACTTCACAACACTTCTCCTCTGGAAGTTCACGAATGACGCCTCCCGAATCCCCTTTGGCGGGTGAATTTCCAAGTGTTCCTCGAGCGAAATAACATGCTTCCGAAAGGCACAAGTCCGGAGCACCAGCTCGTTAAGAATGAAGAGTTACAAGGGCCCCCTCTATGCGCCCTGTAGTACCTTGAGATAGTCTTCTCTCTAGATGCTGGGCCACAAGGTAAAGCAGTTTAAGGCGGTCCTCCGCCGTCGATGGCGTCTCATACGACCGAGAGGCTCCCGAGGATGTCTGCATCCAGAATCCGAGACGGCTTTAAGATACTCTTACGGAGCTCGGTGAGCCTCCCCCACCTCTGTGTCGGTGATGCTGCCGACTCGGGATGAGGACGAAATCGAGATCACTCGCCCACGGAAGGTGCAAGTTGTATGCGTACCTGAATGCGCACCTAGATGACCGTGCAAAATCTAGGTCCTACGAGCCAAAGACAATCGTCTTAATGTGGGACTGCGGGAAGTTATAGGGATGAAAGTTGGTGATGGCGTGCTCGATCTGATGGAGACTCTGGCGGGAGGGTGTCAAAGGGGGGCTCACCTCATTACAGAGACTTATACGCTTTAAGTTGTCACCGCTGACGCTGTAGGAATCAACGAAATGCATGAAGAGACCGACATCCACGGTTACCTAGACAGCAAGCGATACGAACATATGCCTTGAGGAGTTGGGACAAAATCGTGAAGAATGACTGGGAAGCATGGAAAGTGGTTCACATTCGGATCCCGATATAACTATACATGTTTACTCTGAGATAATATAATATGATCAATAGTTCCTATTTTTATATTTATACAGTCAGTGTTATAAAAGACACTATATATAGTATTGTATCGGAGGCAACCTCTTGACATCCTCGGAGATACGAGCATGTTGTTTCTGCCAGTCAAATATATTGCTTCCCTATTTAGGCTACCCTCTGACCGCGCGCCAAGAAATTACTACCCTATCCGCAATGCTCTCTGTCTCAGCACTTGCAATGCTCTTGAAGACCGTATCGACCGATGCCGCCGGCGAATCCTGCGAAACCTCCTACGTGTGCTTCCGGCCATTTCTCTTACATCTTCTGTAGTCGGGCTCGGATCCTCGTCCCCAAATGAGGATGATCTGTCCGGTACTACTACCTCCTCCGCTTTGGAAGGCTGCTCCTCCCCTTTCTTCTCTTCTACAGGAGCTGGTGACACTTCTTGTGACAGGGTCTCTGCTTTATCCAGATAAGACTCAGAGGTCTCATCAAAGCCACCGTCATCTGTAGGGGATCTGCTGGACGGCCGTACAACCCTGATAAGCGAATACGCCCGATCAAGAAATGATAGTGTTTCGCAAAATAATAAAGTCCAATGGATCGAGCGCCGTCAAGATTCTAACGCCAAAAGCATCTCCGCAAGTAATCAACGAAGAGGATGATGATTAATGCAATCTAATGGTCATATCTTTATCGCAATGGTACAAATGTGTAGAATAAAACCAACTCTCTCCAGCCCCAGCACAGTAGTATAAACCTTCGAAATATATCCTAATATATCTTCCATATTACTTTTTCCCCTTCTTTCCAGCCTTCCGTTTGGTCTTCGTCGTTTTCCCAGTATCGACCCGGCTGACTTCTGGTGACGAGCTCCGAGACGTACTGCTTTCAGATTGCTTAGCCGATTCCGCAGAGGAATCACCGGAGGCATCCCCCTTGTTCTCAAATTGAGCTGGGGCCGGCAACATGCCCAACCGGGCCTGAGATGGCTTTTTCCGGTTTTTCCATCAGAAACTCCGCCCAGTTCTTCCCGCTATTACCTTTATTGTAGCCTCCATCTGAGCTGCGTCCTCCTTCGAGAACTCCTTACATTCGTAAGTAGCTGAAGGACCTAACACGGTCTCTTCCAAAGCGATGAAGATTCGGGTTAAGATACATCTGCCCCACGATACTTGCCAGTGAAGATCAAGGTTGAAGCGTGCATTGTATACATACAAAGATTCATCCACACCCACAAAAGTTCAGCCCTCGAATGAATGAAGCTTTCGGAAAGCAAGATTATGGTTGATGTGTTCTCGTAGAAGATGAAATGTGCAACATTTGTCAACAGTGTTAATCTGGAAGACCTTCGGCTCCTACCAATATTGCTGGGATCATATACGCATCCGCCGGTAATCTTTATTAAACCAATTCTGGGACACAGAATCGACTCTAGCATCGCATTTATGAGTATAAAGCAGTTCTGGAATGAATTCTGAATTTCAAAATCAGTTCATCGAACGACCCCTTTGACGAGGCCAAAATATCCAACAAAATTCCGCCCCGCGCTGCGGTAGATTCTATGTTCGGTGCTAGAGCTTGGGAAGAAATTGCTGGAAGGCCTCAGCAGACTTACGTTGCTGTCGATGATAATGTTGAGGTCTGTTATGATGATGATGGTAGTGGTGCGGTCTGGGCCCTCCTCCCTTATGAGGACGGTCTCCGGGTCCGAGCTCTGGGGTAGAGGAGCCTATGAAGCTTGCAATAGGAATAAGATTCGAAGTCTGTTACCACTGTGGTCCTCCTCCCTATGGCGGCTTGATCTGTGATGGCCTCCGGTCCTGTCAGGGGCCTGGGGGCCTCGACGGTAACTGCTGCGTTGTCTGGGATATGAAATGGTGATAGAATCAAATAAAACACACTGCACATCAAGTTAAGATCGAAGAAACTTGCAGGGTGATCAATCTGAGCTCAAAAATATCTTTTGACATGCGAATAAAAGAACCTCCGCGATCAACAGTAGCAATGCTCGAATTGTGGTAAACGTGAAAACCAATTTCAGCGGAGCGAAGCACGTAACGGCCCATTTTGATTGCGCGTCATCGCCGTCTTAATTGATGGAGGCAGCGGAAGAGAAGGTCAGACGGTGTCGACTCTTCTTGCCAGGCGTATCTTTAGGTTGACTTGGAGCCACCTGCTGACCTGAGTGATGTGGAATTAGTTGCTACTTCACAGAGGCAAGAATCGGTCAACACCGAAGGGGCTGAAAAAGATTCTTCGAGGTCGCATAGGAAGACCAACTTGGTAACGGCGATCTTGTATACCTTCGAAACTCCTTCGTTAATCAGCCCTTGGCACCGATGTTCCTGCCTAAAAATGAGAGGCTCGCAGCTGAAAAGAAGCGTGCGGCCGAGCTGGAGGCGGCAAAGGTTCAGGAGACCGGCGAAAAGAGCAAAAAGGTGATGGAAATGAAATCAAACCAAGTACCATTGAAACTCAGAAGAAAGCGGTTCGCAGTCGACCTGAGAAAGAATCTTCGAGAGAGCCTTCTGAGGAGAGGGAGAAATCTCTTAAAGCTCAGAAGAAAGGGGTTCGCAGTCGACCTGACAAAGAATCTTTGAAAGAGTCGTCTGAGGAGAGGGAGAAATCTTTTGAAACTCAGAAGGAAGGGGTTCGCAGTCGACCTGAGAAAGAATCTTCGAGGGAGCCTTCTGAGGAGAGGAGGAAATCTTGCGGAGCGAATGTTGTAACTCACGTGCCCGGAAACGACAGATCAAATTTTGTGGTCAGCCCTTGGCTCCCATGTTCGCACCGAAGAGCGAGCGACTGCGACTACTGGCCGAGAAAAGGGAGGCTGCGGAGGCCGTTAAAGCCGCCGAGGAGAAGCCCGCTAGGAAGCGGCGGGCATCTAGGGTGAAGCCAGGGGATACGATTCCCGCCGACAAGGGAGGTTCCTGTTGCCAAAATCGGTTGCTGTTTTGAGGTCGCGGGATACTGGTGTTATGGCTCGTAGGTCTCTTGTGTCTCGGACAACACATCTGCAGAGGAAGACGAGCCACCCCCTCCGCGAAGAAGAAAACAGGTTTGCCTGGCGGGGGCTGGTGTAGGAGGACATCCTGGACGATCAGGTGGCCCGGGCCAAACCCAAAGGGAAGAAGAAAAAGGATATGGAGTCCGACTCGGAGTACTCTATTTCGGATGGTTCCCAGCAGCAGGAGGAGGAGGCAGCCGGGCCCACCAAAGTGGTTCTCACCGAATACAGTACAGCGGCGTTGAAAGTGACGGGGACCTCGAAGCCCTCCGGACCTGTCTTTGGGATTTTCGCACCTAGGGCCTCCGGTACGGCACATGCGGCTCCTGACCTCCCGAGTTCGGTCATATCAGTTGCCCCGAAGTCAGATCGGTCACAGATGGTGGTCGAGCTTAAAGGCTGTTTGCCATCGCCGTTCTGTGGTTCGGTGAACTTCGCTTCAGATGTCTCCGTGTCTAATTCCACTTCCCTTTGGTCCCAGAGGGACAGGTCAGACAACTCTCCAGAGACAGAGAGGATAAGTACATCGAGAGCGAAGGTGATATGGGGGGCTCTAGGGCGAAATGATGTCAGTTTCAGAACCTGTCCCAGGCCGCCGCCAACTTGCTAATCGGGAATGAAAGCGTTGATTTGAATCTTGACGCGGAGGAGGGAAGGGCAAGTCTGTCGTGGGAGGGGGTACGGCGGCCCGACATCAAGGAAGCTTTGGAGATGATGATGGTGCCGAGGGATGGACGGCCGTGGGGTGCCCCGCTGGAACCGAACAACACACACCAGTGGTTGGCCGCTAGAATACCAGCAGGTAGAGGATACTTGAGAAAGGGACACAGGGCCCGTGCGCATGCGTGCAAAAAGATTCATTGTCAGACTTGAAACATGCAAATGAAGACTGCAAGCAGTTTCATAAGAACTGGAACCGATACGGTCTGTTGCCGCCGTCGGCTCGTCACAAGCATGCGTTGGCGAAATGGCTGGAGTTGTGGGTGAAGAGGGCGGACACAGCGAGGGACAGACGCCGAGTAGAGGCACCATTGCTGCCAGCCAAGCCTAGGAAGCTTCGCAAGGGAGATGTAGTAGATGCCTTCGCTGAGGTTCGAACTTGGGTGCTTTCTGGTCAGGCCACCGCCGCCGAGAATGGCGCTGCTAAGGCCAGCAGAGGCTCCGCCGCGTAAGTCCCGCCCCGGGGTTGTGATGGTAGAGGCGTATTTAGTGGAGAGGACCAAGAGGGTTGGCATCAGAAGAAGAGCACTAAGACCAGGGCAACTGGGAGGCGAGGGCCCCGCCGACGTAGTGGTTGGCCATACAATAGGGGGTTATTTTCCCTACCAGAGATGTGCTATGGTTGCGACGGATCGGTCCTTGTGTTCGAGCCTCCGAGCAAGAACAGAGGGAAGAGGGGACGATACCAATCCGATGTCTCTGAAGATGAGGAGGATGAGACCACTGGGCCCACTTATACGCCTTTCGGATGCAGCGTTGTTGTTACTGGCGAGACAGGCTGTGGGAAGACAAGTCTGGTGTATGCGGCGGCCAGAGAGGTGAGCCCCGATTTGCCGACAGGGGGACGATTTCGGGAATATCTCCTTTTGCTTCTGGCTGGTAATTCCGTATCGAACTTGAACGCTGTCGAGATTCTAGGGGTGACGGATGGGCTTTCAAATGCGAGAATGATGTGATGATCTATGTGTGCAGCACAACCAGGTTTGCGCGCATCTACGCCTTCCACACAAGGCATACATCTCAGCAAAGATCCTAGCGTCTCTGAGGAAGAAGACCTCCGAAATTTCAACCCTGAAGCCTCTAGGCCATTGTGCAGTCGTCACGGCTACTGGCTCCGTCAGGCCGGAGTCGCCGTCATCGAACTTTCGGTTGACTCGTGTCCGCCTGGGCGGGCCACACAAGTAGGCCTGTCCATAGAGGAAGCCATACAAAGCAGGTGACCATCCCGCACAGGTTTGACCCCCAGTCCTGTCATTTTAGTTCTATTCATACTCGAGGAAGTCAATCAAGTGTGGCCTCCACCGACCCGAGCTCTATCCAGTCCGATGATGGCGGTCCGGCTGCTATAGCCTCAGCCCTTCAACTCCTTCTCATAGACGACGTTGACGCCATCCTGGCCAATGACCGCAGGTGCGGCGGTGCTCCACCCCTGCACTCTGTCGGCAGTGAAGGGCTTGCTCATCAGTTACAGCGCTCTTTTCGGCCAGCTAATAGCGTCATCACGCCGACCAGTGGTCTTCACGGCCCGGTCCATCGAGGATCTTCCTCGGCAGCTCAAGCCGCAGCCAGTACGTCGTCGGCCGATCATTGAGTTTTGGGACGACCTAGATTCATCTCAGTAACCATCGTTTAACCTGCGCCCTCATTCACAGTATTATAGATTCCTCGTGCAGTCGAGCCCTCAGCAGCTGCCCGTGTCATCGCCCCCACAGGAGGCAGTCATGGCCGTGGCCCTCCAGCTCGCCGATGCCCTTTACGGCCGGAACGCTAAGGTAGCGGATGCTCTCCCTTCTCGGCAGCCCTAATGGTTCCGTCATCAGGGCTGCTTGCCTCCATCTTGTACATGTACGGACTTCCGTCGTGCCGCTCTCGAGGTGGAGGCTGCGAGGCGCGTCGAACCCTCTTCTGCCGTCTGCTCGGATGAGGTCGACGCGGCTAGTACACTATTGTCTAGACCTCAACTGGGCATCAATGATATCTGTTTCATCACTTCTCTTCGGAGCGCGATGGCGACCACAACGGAGCCGGATGAGAAGAAGCCAGAGTCGACAGCGATGGAGGCACTGCGTGTTCTAGGCGGAAATCTGACCAGAGTGTCGACCAGGCAGTGCCATTCGACTGTTATCCCTATGCTCATGCATCTCCTCACTGAGCGCAGTGCAGCTGGGGCCAGTACGAGGAGGAGCACGCGAGAGAACAACACCGAACTCTTCAAGATGTACGCGACGTGTCTGTCTGGTGCGCCACCGTGACCGTTGGTATTATGTCACAGAAGTTCCGGCAACGTCGCTTTGTTCACCACCAAATACAGTATCCTTTCAGGTGGTCGGAGAGGCAACGAATCCGGTCTGGGCAGGGGGCCGACTTGAAGAGATGTCTCGTTGAGGAAGCGATTGTGGCCCTCTTGGAGCTTCGAGATATGTATCCTACCACCGCGAGAGAGCTCACCGCAGCTGCTGAAAATGGAGGCTCCTCGGACACGTCTGATCCGGCAGAACAAGCCGCCGCTTCGCACTCGGAAGATTTTTCGCCTCCGGGCGATTAGAAGGATACTCCAAAATTTATGCACGTTTCTTCTATGGAACGTTGTTGGGTGTAGTTGTGCCTCCTCTGACTGTTGCATCTTAGGAATGTTAATGCATGTCAGGCGCCGGACGTGGTAGCGATATTCTCCAGCCAACGTGCCCCCAACTTGGAAGTCCGAAGCCCGTATTGGTAGGACTGAAGAGCCCTGTCATCCCTGATGAGGACGAAGTCATACACCTTCAACGGCAAGGCCCACGGTTTGCATTCTTACGCTCCTTCGAGGGTGGCACACCGGAACGGCACCGATGGCGTTGCATCATTTTTTGGGTGTCTCTGATAGTAGCTCTGCTACTAGTGGTAGGAATAACTATTATTGTACACGCGTTTGCGAGCTGAAGATTAATAGCCGCCTTAAGGCTGCTGCCTCATTCAGCGCTTGGTCACTGTCTGGTTCTGCTCGCATGTAGAATCGCAGTAGTAAATTTCTGTATAGAAGTCGCCAGTACCCTTCGGTTAGCCTACTCGTCCTTGTGTTAATGATAGTCAAACGAAACGAATACGGACGAGGAGGAGGAGGACCATATGAGGAACGCGCGATGGTAGCCGAGGTGTCGATCGGTGTAGGGAGACTTGTTCTTCGACCCTCGTAAATTATTAGTCATACTGATTATCAGTCTCTGGGGCGCTACTGAGCAAGCCTAAAGCTGAGCGGCGAGCGCTCATTGCAATTCGTCCTTATATTGTATATGTCCCTGGCACTATATGATATATTGTGTGCCAGAGACAACTTCGAACAAGATTCTCAGCTCAGATCCCGCGGTTCCAAGTGAGATACTTCCGGACGCGAGTGCGGAATGCACAAGTCGTTCTTTAGATTGCTCCGATTTAGCAGGAGACCGGGACATGGTCACTACCAAAACTCCATCCGTGCTAGAAGTATGAGCGTCCAGTGTATATCACAAGGCATTGTAAACGGCTAGAAGTTGAAAATATAACACAATCAACAAAACTGCGGGCACTTCACGAACAAGCGAGATACCAATCCTATAAAACAACGTATAGAGCATCAAATGCACTGATGAGTGTCTGATAGTCACTGGGCTAATAAGGTATTAAGTAATAGATAAGAGAAGGTCCAATGGAAAGGTTGATCGATATCTCAATGACGTTGAGGTCTCCTAGTGAAAATGCATGTACCATTCATCCTTGGCATCTCAAAACCGCTCTACGGTGGGAGACAACTAAAACTAGCAGGGCCATCGTGGGGTCATAAAGTTGCGTGGTCGTATGGTTGCCGTGAATAGGATAGAGCGATACTATTGAAGTGCATTGCCACTCCAACCCGAATAATAATAGAAGATACATTTGTATTAGAGCACATGTGTTCGGCGCTACAGGCTGGTAGCTGTCATCTTAACCGCCTCATCGGGAGGCTTCATCGTTGAGGCTATCTGGCGAGATATGTAATCCTGCAATAGTAGCTGATGGTCAGGATGTTCTGCGCGGTACTTTCGACAAGCATCTTCGAGACTCTCGACCCTGAAATACGTTCACAGTCACAAAGTCCCACTCCAACTGCTTATCGCTAGACGTAGGAAGGGCTTGCCCTCCTACTCCTGCTTGAATTCAGTTCTGTCATATCTGTGCTAACCCTACAGTCAGCGGCGTTGGACTACGTGAAACTCACACACATCTCGCTATAACGCATTATTGTATGCTGTTAGCCTCGGATGGTTGCAAAGCTCACCACTGAACAGGCACTCGCCCCGCAGCTGTATTGACTATCCACTTGGGTATAAGCCCTTTTATATCAGTTTGTGATAGGATAAAGAGTGAAGTGTCCCTTGAATCACCAGCTTGTTCGATAATGTAGCCCGAAATAACAGTCTCAGCTCGTATATACTGAGGGACCTGATGATGCAGGTTATTTCGACCGACAGCTCCGAATTATAAAGGGCAAGAACTGCACTACTATCTGAGGCTCTTTAATATGCAAATAGAAAATCAATGACGGCTCGCGAGATCTTTCAACTGCCGGAGCCAGCCTTCGATGCTCACTTCGGGCATCTCCGCTCGCGCCGCACTTCGCATAAGAATCAGGAACCTTTTGGCACCGTTAGCCGGCGACGGTGCGCCAGAGACTCTCCTATATTGGAGAAAGTCTCTGGTTTGAACACCTAGCGGAGCCTGAGCCATAATCTTTCATCAGTTCCAGCGCATGGTAGCGCACTCGCAGCACGCAGTAGAGGGTGTCACAGAACTCGTCATCCTTGGTTGGCTTCAGCAGTCGCATTTCATTGAACGTTTTGTCCCACTCGACGCGTCTTCTGATAAGCAGCAAGCCTGTTTGGTAGTTAACAAATCTCTGGCCTAACCCGAAGTCGTGTATGTGGTAAAGAACAAGCTCAGCGGAGGTGTCGGAAACCGTCGCCCACGCACGAACGAGTACCGATGGTGACGCATCGGACTTCAATTTGACCACCTAAACCCATACGACTGCGATTTCAGTGGGATAAGCTACAAAAAGCATCTACCTTCACTTTAGGCTTGTTGACACAGACATCCCATCCTTCGTAAGGTTCTTTTTCCTTCTCTTCGAGGAAGCGGAACTCGCCCTATATCCGGCTGGCGCAATTAGAAGTCACAAACGCTATCACCGTCCCGATTGGGAGCTTATGCTTCAATTCAAGGTCGAAGTTAAGGAAGTCATCGAAATCCTTAAAGAATACTTCCCGGTTGACCTGGAAGATGAGCTGGTAATCAGCCAGGCGTGTCTGCCCGATTGCTTGTCCTACTGTAGGACAAGCAATCGGACAGACACGCAGTAGGACTCCTACAGCGACATTGGATTCTTTGCACTTCTGAGGGGCGTCGCCTTCAGTAATACGGTCCCGGGAGATAACCTATCGAGAAGAAGCGATCTGCTAGTAGATCGCATATTTCTGACGAAAAGATCTGCTTCGTCGATGTTCTCCTCTGGGCGAAACATCGAGTTGCCTCTAAGGGATCAGGAAGTATCTTTGCACCTCGATGGCAGCTTACCTTGAGCTAGATGCTGGCGACACGTACGGCGTATCGATGTCGCCCTCTTCGACTGAGCGGATTCGCTAACTCCCTGGAATATATAGTTTACTCATTACTTTCGCCCAAGACATGGTCAGGTTGTTTTTTCCAAGGCTGATTGATATTCAGAGCAACCTTTCGTAACTGACCGGCAATCTTAAAAGGAAACACGAGTCGACTGGGCAAGACTTTTTGAACTGCTTCGCGTATGCCAGTCTGATCTGTATCTTGCTCTTGTCTTTCCAATGCGTCCGTATACCTGTACAGATTTGCTCCCAATCGATGATGATAATAACCGCTCACATGAGGCTTTCTATCACTCTTTGGGTTGCTGATGGTGGATGCCACTGTGAGTGTTCGTAGATAGGCTGAAGCACGAAGGAGGAGTTCACCGAGTTCACCGAGCCAAACACACGAAATTCGATGAACACCCGCCACAAGGAGTTCGGGACACGGATAAAATGTTAATACAAAACACACTCCTCGAATGTACTGTGAAAAACGTGTTTATGTAACAAAAGAACCCATAATGGGCCGAGCCATGCTGCGCTCTTTGCGTGGAACTTTGGCGCGTACCTTGATATTGGGGTGCTCAATGAAGGCTTTCATGCGTTTTACCACTTCGAACTGAGGCTTGGATGAGAGAGCTTCGTCCATCGAGACGAGCGTCTTCAATATGTCTACGCAAATACGGACGAAATCCGCGCTGGAGAACGTTCGCCAGTTCTACGACCACGAATGTAGTGCGTCTTATTGAATGGAGGCTTACCTTTAAAAAATCGTCCATGTATATCCAAAGACATTGGTGCACATCATCCCGACACAGGAAGCAGTATAGAAGTGCCTAAGTACATCGCAGTAGTAGGAGCAGACTGGGCTACTTCAACTTGATAGTTCAAGTCGTAATAGGTACAGTATAAGACCGAGCGCTGTGTTCGATTCTGAGAGCAGAGTCGGCCTCCGACCTATTTACCAGCTCCTTCTTGGCTGCATTAGAGATCATTCCTATCTCCGCTACAGGTTTGAACTCAGTTATAACCTAACACTTGAATTCGTCGGGAATTGAACTTCTTCGACTCTTACGCTTTCGAGGAACCCCGCTGGGTCGTCGCTCCGCGGGAACCTGTCGGATGCGTATCGTATAAGGTACTTCAGGCGGCGGTGTTCACGGGACGCGAGCAGCTTGCCGGTTTTTTGCTGTTCAATGATATAATGGAGCTTGCAAGGAAATGCTCCTTCACCTCCCTTTTGTCCGCTATAAGCCCGACCAGCGCGCCAACTGCAGCGCCAAAGGCACCAAGCACGACCATTCCGATCGGTCCAAACGGCAACGCCAAAAGCCCAAGGAATGCACCTATAGATCGTTGCTTTTCGACTATGCTGTATCGCTGTTGTGTTCACCGCCAACCCAGGCTCCTGTTTCTTTTTTGTGCGTATAAGGCCTGTTCTGAAGCCTCGATGTCCAATGCTGATCGAAGAGGGTCATATCCACCGCCTCGTGCGCGTCCGCTTCCGGTGGTGCCATAATCTGTTCAGTGGCATAGTGCACTTGCACGCGTAACACATGATTCTTGCCTGGCTTCCAGAGGCTCTCAACGAGCTCGAAATTTGATTTCGAGTTAAGCTCTGGCCTGTGCGTTTCCGAGGCGACCTTCGAGGTTCTTGCATCAACGATTTGCTATGTTGTCTGGTGGCCATTTACTCGACGCGAAACGTGGAAGTTCCAGGGCCTTGTATTCCGGAAACTATCCAACGCTAACAGCAACATGGGTCAATGTTCTATGTTTCCGCTGGGAAGCTTCGATCCATGTCCTTGAAGCAATCAGGGTTGGCAGTTACGGACGCATTTGGGAAAGTAGACAGTTTCGATTTGAGATGCTACTTCGAGAACTGCTTTAGGACGACTGAATAGCCCCACTCTAGGACTGTCATCAGACAGCAGCCTTGGACCTCAGTCAACATCAATGATTAACTAAACGCAAGGGTCTCTCGTGCCCGTCCTGGATAGCTTTCTAGTTCTCACCAGGGCCTCGTACATAGAGGTTCTATGATAGAACCAACCTACCATAACCGGCGGCCGCCGGTATACGGCCGACTTCTCCTTCTTAGCGGAATTGCCGACGTGGTTATATGCGTTGGAACCACAGACTGCATACATACGGGGTGTTCAATAGACAAGCCACGATGCGTTCCCAAGATCGCTCTTCCTTCCACAAACTTCGTTAATGAAATACGTTCCTAAAATATTTCAGGAATGTTCCTTGGAATGAACTTCAGGCATTCTCGAGCCTACCAGCTTCACTTTGCTGGTAGGATGAGTGTTCGGGACCGCCCTTATGGAATGGCTCAGCAGGGCGAGCGCGGATATAACTGAGCTTTCGAAGCCAAACGACTCAGGTTCGAACCCCGACCGCAGAAACTTTTAAAACGGAACTTGGAAGAAATCTAGCTCGAGTCTTCATTGCGCGATACCGGACCCCCTCTGTATGTGATGTATTGGATACTATTTATCTTTAATTAGTTAGTAACTCACCCTACTCCAGGGCGATTTAACTCTAGTTCCCCCGGCCTTCGATACCTTAGTAAGGAACGGTTTGAATCAATTCACCATGTGAGCCTCCTTTGTGATCTAATTATTTTGATTCTCCGTTACCCAGGCCCGAAACAGCGTTGGTTATCGTAGACGTACAGAACGACTTCTGCCAAGGAGGCTCCCTGGCTGTGCCAGACGGCGATGCCGTTATCGACGTCATTAACACCTTGCGACAAAAGTGAGCGGAAGTTCAACACATTATGGAGATTGTAAATTCGATGTTCTTCCAATAAGGCTACTCCATTATAGCTATCGAACTCACCGGGCACCCTCTCTCGGGCGTTGTAGGTGGAGTAAGCCACTCCATGAACGCCTTCGATGAAGGGGCATTTTACCAGGCGACATAACTGGTATCACATGGTATGTTGCAGACTATAACTCACAGAGTCACTATCAAAAGTTCCACCTGAAACTCCTCTTGAGCTGAGACGACGAGTTGTGGACAACTTTTATTGTCAGGTTGGAGCCTGTGGTGTCACTAGTGTGCCTGACACAGGACTGGCATCCTAAAGGTCATTGCAGCTTTCAATCCACCCACGCCGCGGAGGGAGCTCAGCTCTTCCATCCTTTTAAATTAGAAGATGGAGAGGATCAAATGATGTGGCCAGATCATTGTGTAAAACCGCGCGCCATGAAACTCTGTCATGACTAACGAAATATCAGGTGCAAGGCTCCAAGGGCGCTGAATTCCGGGAAGGTCTTGTTGTTCTCGGGACTGACCGAATAGTTAAAAAGGGAACTGATGTGAAGGTATGACGAAAGGCCCGGCTCGTCTGGGTTCGCTTCGCTGTTACATGGGACCAGACCGTCGCTCAGTCTCCTGTTTCGGGCGTGGGTAAATAGAGGACTGGTATGTGTCTTCGTGTAGTTGCGGGGATTTCATCAAAGCCAGCAGGTCTCAGCGGTGATTAGATTTTATAGGTTATCCCAAGTACTTATGTCTATTCTTAACACCGCTCCTTTTTCTCACTCCGAGACTCAGCCAACTGATCGAATTCCTGAAATTCACCTGTCACACTTCTTAGCTTCTCCGGTGTTTTGATCTCGCCACATAAGATAGCTAGAAGGCATTGGGCACAAATATGAGATCTTAAGCGAATAGTGCATCGACGCGTACCTAGAAAATCAGGAAAGAATCTTCCCTAACTCTCTAGAATCTTTCCGAAAGATGGTTACAAATGGGTGTCCCCGCACGCAGTAGCGGTTTCATTGGACTTTGTTGTTAAACACGCAATTGCTTTTTTCAATCCGTAAGGGGTTAGAAAACTAGCATGAGACCATAACCGCAGTATGCTCAGCTTGAGCAGCAGCAGCTATAACCATACCGCGGTAGGCGCCAAGCTCATAGATGCATCAGCTGCAGCTGCAGCTGCTGCAACACAGTATAGAGATAAGAACCAAAAGGCTTTCCCTCAGGTGGACAGCTACTCTGGTTTTTTCGACAATAATAAAAAGTGTCACACCGAACTTGACGCTATTTTGAAGTACTCGCGGTCCTCGCTTTCCGTACTACATTCCCCTGTTCAGATCCCACAAGATAGAGCGGATCATCCTAGCGGGTTTAGCGTTCGATTACTGTGTTGGTTTCACCGCACTTGACGCCGTTGAGCTCGGCTACGAGGTTGCCTTGGTGGAGGACGCCACAAGGTATGATACGCAACGCTGACAGCAGTTAACCGTTCTTTCAGACCCGTTGCCGAGGAATCTGCGAAGGAGATGCGTTCAAAGCTCCAAAAAGCAGGAGTAAAACTGGTGATGGCCGCCGAAGTGAGGAGGCTTGAAGGCACAGTGGCGTCCGTTGCTTATGTTAGGTGAAAGCGCCGTTGGTTATTCAATTCTCTCGGGCTCATTGTTAAGCCCTCTAAGTAATGCTTTGCGTTGTGCTCAATATGAGTTTACTTCGGTGGACAGTTCGCTATTGTTGCTGCCTTTTTGAATGTCTCCACCGCGAGGTTTCAGCCATCGGTGGTTTTTCATCCTGGCCGGTCTATGCTTTATTTGCGCCATCTTCGTCATCTGGGCCACTTTGGTTGTCAAGTACCATCCCAGAGCGAGTAGTCAAACCATGATGGTGCTCGCTAACCGCGGAAGTCTCCGTCAACCCGTATTGATAACGGTGAATCCCTTTAATGCATCGAAGTTCGAGAATTACATTATCGCTAATGAGAATAGCAGTACTTGCAGTGATCGGATTGGTCTACATCGAATCCTCAAATACCGAGATAGCTTTCGACAGCATACTCAGGCATTCTGCCGTGGCGGCTCGAGCTCAGTTCAGTGTGATGCAACTGTTGATCTGAGGAGTGTCTCGAATGACTACATCTGTATTGGAGAGAACCTGCATATGAACATGGTTGACCTCGGCAATCGAACCAAGCACGATCGTTTGCGCCTTTACGGTGATTGCTCCATCACTGAGGAGCTCGGACGGGTCAAATTTGTAGAAGTCTATAGTGATCCTAATTTGCAGATGCAGGACTTCAAAGGTATACCAGGTGTGACACCATCCCACTGCGATCGGACTATTGATAATGCTATTATCCTTAGAATCAGGGAAAGAGTCGGACGAAACCCTTGGCACACACACGAAGAACTTATAACACTTTTTATGACCATGGCAGCTATGGAGATTGACCCTGCCTCTACAACGCTGATAATAAACGTTCCACGAGCTGATCCAAAGGAGACGTATC
>JAAPAO010000126.1:0-15678 GCA_013115145.1 Perkinsus chesapeaki
CCCAAGGGAATAAGCTGCACGCGTGTACATTATGGTGACTGTCTCTATGTACCTGGCTGATGGAGCAGCAATAACTTGCTGCTTTCTGAATTTCACTTGTTGTTGAGTTCATCAGTCAACTTGTGGAAGCACACAATTGACATTCTAAAGCGAGCGATGCCTGTTCTACGGCGACGAGACCACAGCCGGTCGAGACTGCTGGAAGGCACGATCCACCCTGGGCGAGTAGAGCACGTTGAGCGCGAAACTTCTATCGATTCTAGTCTGGTCAGGATGCCGGCCCGACTTCCCTCCTCAGGGAAACCTGGCGAAAGATGGTGAAGAGCGACCTTTTCTGGGCATTAGCGGTATTGCTTACCGGAACGCTGAGGTCTTAATCTCAAGCCCCGGCCAGGTTCCAATGGCATGCGTGTACGCCTCTCTGGCAGCGGACTCACTTATGGCCAGTCTCATGAAGAACTTATCGAAATGGAATCTAGAAGTGGGATGAGCTATTCTATTTGATGAGCCATCTTTTCAAGACACTGCCATCACATCCTTTGGCCGCCCTTGGGTTCTGCCCGCACACGTTAATATCATATACCATGTGTCAAGTAACAGAGGCCTCGTCCTCGTCGACAACTGCCCCACAGGAAGGTAAGATGCAATCTACCAGGTCACAGCAAGGCGCATTAGCGATCGTTGAGCTGGGTATTCACTGGACGCAGAAAGCTATCCTACAAGGTGTTGCTGCTGACAACTTGCTTGCTAGAAATTGATGCAATCTATGTGGCGTCTCGGAATCCTAGATTTAACAGAGCCTACAACTCGCTTTGTGAAGGGATGGGGAATACCATCCTGCTAAATCTACTTGCGTATAACATTTGAATACCTAATTTCCTTAACTCAATGTGTGTCCCATTCGTTTTAGATGAAGTGTCATCTTCCCCAGCTGCCTATTGTACACGCCTTGCTCTGTGGACAGCTTGGTTGGCGGTCGATTTCATCATTACTCTTATAATGGGCGTATGCATGGGTCTCAGCCTTCTACAGTCCTCCAGTATGATTATCTCAATTTTTCTGTCCATTTCTGCCGGTATTATTAGGGCTTGTATGGCCCCTACAAGGCCCGCTAGTCAGCATTCATGCCTCATTATTGGGGACGAGGCAAGCTCTCTGGATGATTTTAACAACACTTGTCTCTCACGGCAGCGTGATGAAGCTCAGTTTCAAAGTATGGTTATCGGTTGGACAGCTCCACCTGGTGCTACAATCTCTATCAGTTTCTCTCCGGAACTCTTCTGTTCCATACTGCAATACTGTGTTGGCTGAGGCTATTAGTGATTTGGGCAGATTGGGTGATATCCCGTCCTGACCTTCAAGTGTGCGAGCAGCATACAGCATGTTTCTCATGGCTTCACTCAGACTGTGTGTACTCGGCTCGAGGATTCTTACCTTGAAGTCACATCAGTGTTCGATAGATTTTCTGGAGATATCTTCAAAGCATGCAGTCTACCTCTAGGGCCAACACAGGCAGGTTACAGTGAAATCGCCAGTACAGCGCTGATTACAGGGTGAATCAGGCCCAACCAGCCGTGCTTAGCAATAGTTGTCCGATATGCCTCTGCTGCCTGGGCGATGGCATTGGTGAGCCTGCCAGCCGAGTGTCACTCAGCCTGGATAGGCCAACTCAGGCATCGCGTGTCACAAACGCGGTGCGGCATCGATATTCTAAGCGCGGCGTCGTAAGACTATTCCGCGAGACTGTTCCGATGTTACTCTCGAGCAGGTCAGTGTTTTCAGGGCCCGTTGTGGCCACTGGTTTCACTACGACTGCATCAAGTCCTGGGCTCACCATCAGACTCGGGCAACGCACACACGTGGGTCCCGGCTGCCCCTACTCATCCAGATTAATACCAACGGTGATGCAGTTGATGAAAATGGAGAGGTATGTAGCACATGACTGCCTCTCATACTGCGCTATGTGTAGGGTGTCACAGCCAGGAACCACTACTGCCCGGTCTGTGCCGAGATACCTGTCCTGGAGACTCGTGTATCCAGAGTGTGGTTCTGGCCTAGAATTAAGAAATGTTCTCTATGAAGCATATAAGGCATACATTCATATCCACGTTATTCATGTTTCATATTGGTCTGGGCTTGCGTTCAGTAAAAATTTCACACATGCCCCTACCCGGGTTCGAACCTTCGCGGATTTGGTGTCACAACCCGCGGATAACATGCGTGCAGTTTTCTTGCAAAATGATTCTCGCCATGATTTAAGTCATCATTACCTTTTAGTATCTCTGTTTCCTCTCACCTTACCATTATGGCTGAGGAAAGCGCTGATGCCCTCTTCGTCGGGACTCTGGACCGTCTAACCGCCGAACACCCTCATACCGACGACCCGAGATTCGCCTTCATGTCCAATCAATGGAACAACTGCGAAGTAACGCGGCCTCGCCATGTCCCCGAATTACAGTATCCCTCTCAGCTTCGTTTCACACAGTTCTGTCGGTGCACTCGTGAGCTTGGTGAGGATGATCCGAGATGCAAGTAGGGACATCTTCTCGTCAGCCTCACTCATCGCTTCGGATTAGGTATCAGTACTATCGCGCCCAGACTGTCTGCCATGAGTTCCTTCTAGAGGACTGGATGGAGCACAGACACAGAGGTAATCATCGCGTCGATCAGACTAGTGCAGTCTTTCCTATAGGTACCTGTGATCTGGACATCATGCCCGATCGCCAGGTCATCCACATGAGGCAGTAGATGATCCAATATACCATGATGCTTATGTACACCCATTGCCAAGGCTCTGGGATGATGATGCTCATTAGAGGGTATTGTTGGCGATATTATTTTGATAATATATAAAGTCTAGTTTTTGTGTTGAGTACGAAAGGCTACCGAAACGCAATAGCAACGCGAACGGCACAAGTTGTTGGTCTCCCTGGATGGGTAACTTGATGACTTCATCGTTATCCGTATGTAGCATGTTTGCGGTAAGTCATTCGACGGTGGGAGGCAGAGTCCCCTTAGGGCTGGCGTTTGCCCAGTGATCCTCGAGAATGGAAGGAGAAGCACCGCGTAATGGTGGCCGTTAGACTATTTGATGAGTATGATAGAGATGACGACAGTCTAATAGATCTCATAGATCTCACTAGTCTATTCAAGTAGGCTGGCTGAGCTGGGTAAAGTAGGGCTTGGGGTAGGAACCTGGCACTCGAGTTGAAGCTCTTCTTTGAGGTCCCCGAAGATATGGAGCCATCTGTTGATGGTATTCAGTGGCATTGATACCGCTCCTTCATATTCGTGTGCATCTTTTATAGGTATAACGGCGAAAGGCACTGAGATAATGATGCGGTACGAGCGGACAGGCGGTCCATTGAAGCTCACCTTTATTCATTTCCTTCCACTCTTCAACGTACTAATTCGCTCTATCATACCGACATTTCCGTCGTAGGAGTTCATGGATAGCCTAATAGCCGATATCTGACCATGTGCATGCCAGCAGCCTAATTCACTGAGTTTCCTCTAGTACATAAATCTTGGTGTTTTCGGGGCCTCGGATTGACGCCGTTTGTGTAGTCGTTTTTGTCCATCACTTTACACCATTATGGAGGATGAGCTACAAGAAGTTCGTGACTCCTTCTATGTGGGAGCCTATTCCCGATCTCTACAGCTGTCTGAGCAGACTGTCGTGAGCTCGGATATGGTAGCAGCTGAAAAGGAGGCTCTTAATGCCAGGTAGTGGGGAAGTGGGGCTCTGTATTATTGCCCTCATCGAGTCCTCCTCTACCTCCTATTAGGTGCTATTTGGCTGCTGGTATGCTGGACCATATTAAAGGTATGCAACACAGCCCTAATCCAGCTTTGAAGGCGACTGCTCTGATGGCAGTGTAAGTTCACAGGCTTGGAGCTCCGTACCAACCCTTTTTGCCAGGTTCATGCGCACCCCTCAGGAAGGGCAACGCAAGACAGCTTTGGATCGTCTACAGGAGTTGGCCACCACTACCAGAGATGCGACTGCTCTGTAAGCAGCTCGAACAGCTATCGGATGAGCTCAAACCTGTATAGATACTATTATGCAGCAGCCTTGGGGAGCAGCGGCCAAGGCGCCATGGGCGTTGTGGACGCCATCAACCTCACCAAGGAGTATGCTAGTCCAGAGATGATTGCCATTAGAACCTTCCTCGCTGTAATAGGGTGCGTATCAGTATCTTCGCCTGAGAGCTCTTCGGCAGATATCAATTGACCGGCTTGATTTGGCGGATCGAGGGTTGAAGGAACTCGCTAAGATGTGTGCCGGGGACGAGCCTGGTGCCGCCAAGTACGCCAATGCAGCTTGTTCTATTATGAAGGGTGACAACGAGGAAGCATATCTTGTGTAAGTATCATCTGCCCCTTACTGGCTCATGGAGGCGGCGTGATCGCAGAGTTGACGATGACCATCGAATGTTCCCACGTTGGATTGGTTCGATATTTCTTTTCGATCTCGGAACTATGGAGTATGAATCTCCGCATTACAAACACTATTCGATCCCCGAGTTACACATTTCTTCGAGGCTAGACTGACCGGACTTAATACACTGTATAATTTTTTCTTCCTTCAGAATGACGGATCTTGGCTCCCAATACTCCTGTGATGAAATGAGCCCTGGTGGAACCGAGTCCATATTGCTCACCAACGGCAAGGCAGTTGCTAATCTTCAGCGAGGCATGTACCAGGAGGTAAGGTGACCGTAAATGTGCTACTATTAAACCGGTCCTTGTTCAGGCTTATGATGACTTGGTGCGCGTGCTAGAACTCGACCCCAGGAATCCTGACACCCTCATTAACCTTGCCTGTGCGGCCACGCATCTTGGCAAGCTTGACGAGGCTCAGAAGTAAGGCTTGAATTGGAGCTGAATGCAAACCTCTGTCTCAGGTACAAGCAGACCCTCCTCCAGCATCCTCACGTGGGAGCTGCTCAAGCGTGAGTTTCTGATCGCACTGCGGCTTATAGTTATCTCGTCTGGTAGGTATACGACTGGCCTGCAGAACTTGTCCAACAGTTTTTCTTCCTTCCGAGCCTCTTAAGTGATGTGGATTGTTGCTGGCATTGTTACACTTATCACTGCTGCTGCTCCGGTTGGTATATCCATATTTAAGCCAGTTGAATAGACTTGGGTTGTCAATACACTCTCCAGGCGCCGATAGCGAAGCTCGTATGTAAAGGTCAAGTTCCTTCCGGATAGTAAGCGATGCTTTCTTATCGCTTGATGGAGGGCTTGGTCCTTGCCGCTCGTATTGTATTTCATACCACACTTCCCTCAGATCACCTCCCTCATACCTCTCATCCGCCTCTCCGTGTGATATACCACTGCCGATCGTTGGCTAGTTGACGTCTAGTGTGGCTGTCAGCTTCGATTCTGTCAATGTTTATACCGCCAGGAGGGTACGGTTTCCAATTCAGTCGTTACCAGCAGCAACAGTACAATGGAGGGAAGCATCCTGCTGTCTCCTCGGCTGCAACTCAAAGGCTGTACGCATCACCTCGGGAGATGCTGCAAATGTTGCTTAGATTCTCCGCACCAATCACCAACAGTCAAACTGTCCGAACTACTGGAGGCCTCCCTATCGCACCATCACCGATGCCGCCTCCACCACCGTTCTCTCCGCCTGTCGGAGGATATTCGAACATAACGGCTAAAGCAGCTGCTCCCAGGCCGACCATCGTTCAACCCAGGACGGTGCAAGCTGCATCGCCATCTATTGGCACTCCGGACATTTTGAAGAACTATCCCTTGCCTGCTACCACCCCATCTAGTGCAGGGCCACAGTCAAGTTACAGCCCCGTGAGAACCCTGTATAGTAACACACCAACGCCTCTCGCGCCGATACAAGTACAAGTCGAAACCAAGCTACTGTCGGAAGCGACAGAAGTGGTGAAAACAGCTGTTGATGAACCTCGTAAGGATGTGGACAAGGTCCAAGTGCCAAGTAATGGCCTGGCGAGTAGGTGTCTCTGTAACGAAGTAAATGATTCCAGCTCAAATCGGTGTTATCTTCTTAGGTCAACAGCCGGAGAGGAAAGTACAGCAGGACAGGCCGATTAAGCGCGCTGGACCGCCGAGGCCTTCAGATGTCCGAAGACCCTCTCAGAGCCGGAAATCATTGGTAAAGGCTGGAACGCCATCTACGGCAAAGGTCGCAGGGTCGTCTACGGCAAAGGTGGCAACACCGTCAACGGTGAAGATTTGCCTTGCTGATCGTAGATGTACGCACTCCTCAGGATACCAAACCCCCACCACCTCGGGGGCGACAAGTGAATAAGCGAAGGTCCTCTGCCCTGATTCAGCTATCACCTCCAAAGAAGGAAGCTGGCAAGGCATTGCCAGCAGAAAGGCAGACTTCGGTGATAATCTGCTCCTCCGTGTTTGTACCAGTGGCCATGCTCAGCGCGTTCAGCAAAGCTCGACGGGCGACGCTCAGTTGGACAAACTAAAGAATGTCAGAAGAACAGCGCAACTGAGGAACGTCCCTGTCGGCGAAGCTATGAGGTACCAGACTTCGCCACTATGAGTTCTGCGTGGTGCTCACAGGCACTTCCGTGATCATTGCAATAATAATGACATTCAAACAACGTAGGCTTTCGGATCTGTCCGCGATAGTGTTACTCGTACTAGGTTCACACTAGAGTCCTTTGGGGTAGCCTATCGCGGTTTGATGGAGTCTTGTGGAATAGCGCCGAGTGAAAGCGATGAAGACATCACCGGTGAGCCTCCGTTCCCGACAGAACCGTCCCACCTCATCGCTTTTCTATACTTGTCGTGGATTGAGTATTCGATGGTCAGGCGTCTTTGACGTTTTCGATCGAGATAGAAATGGTTGCCTCGATCTGATGGAGGTCGTGTGCGGCTTATGTTTGATATGCAGCGGAACAGAGAAGGAGAAACTTCAGAGCGTTTTTGACGCATTTGATGCCGATGGAGATGGTCAGATTAGTTTAGAAGAGATGACGACGTTTCTTTGTTATGTGTATAGGATCGTAAGTCGGTACATTGCAAGTGAATGATAAACCTATCTCTGCAGGTCCTCACCAAAACTGTAATTGATAGAATGAAGGCGATTGGGGTGACGCTAACCAGTCCGGAACGTTTGGCTTCTGTCACCGCCAAGGGGTGCTTTGCAAGTATCGATTGCAATCACGATGGTATGATAACGTAAGAGCGTCATTCCGCAAATCACACTGATGGGATATTTTATTGGTATCAGGTGCGATGAGTTCCATAATTGGTTCTGTGCACCTCAAAGGCAAGCGTTGTTTGTAGCAGGAACACTTGACGGTGTGTTTGTCTAATCCGTATATTAAAGCATGATATTTCTGTACAATAACAGTTTGCGTTTTACACAGTTGTAAGCTGCTGAGTGGTGGAAGAACTACGGGCTAGTGTGCCTCTCCCAAGAACGAAACGCCATTGTATCGCGTAGAAGGTTTGGGCCTACTTCAGTGTCATGTGGGAACATGAAGGTCTATAACAGGAAACGAGATAGAAGCGTGAATATGCGTACAGCAGTTCGGATGACGGCTGCGGCTGTAGATATGGCTAGCGGTCTTTGCCAGCAGGCTGCAGGAGCGCTGGAGTGCATGCTGGAGAGACTCCAATGAAGTCACTTCATCAATGATATTTGACCTGCTTGATTCAAGGAATGTGTGTAGCTTGGGTTGCGGCAGACGGCCCAGTAACACCCGAAGCATCCAGCACCCAGCATACCGCTGTCAATCACTTTGAGTCCGGTGAAGTTGTTGATGTGGGTTGATGGAGAGTAGAACAGGAATGTCTCCAATACGGCTGATTCAAGCATGCGAAACGGAGTAGAACCATCAATACGATTAGTCAGTTCTACAAAGGATCATAGAGACAGGTCAATAGCGGCTTCTCCCGTAGCCGTCTCGTCTCTGAAATAATCGATGGCGTACGCGCGTTTAATTACGCGAAAAGTGGCCAGCGGAAAAGTAAGTGGCGTGCGGAACAGAAGTATGGCGGGCGAGAGTAGAGTGGTGCGAGACGTAGAAATTGGGCCTTACTTTCCCCTTCATCGTTGTGCCAAGTCGCTATGATACTCGCATTGACACTGTTCAACAGTGACTGTTAGACTGTCAATCAACTGATTCTCTAGGCTTTCGTATTATTATCCAGTGTCAAGAGTCACAGTTATGAAGATCACCGCCTTCAACTGTTGCGCTTTGATATTGTGCGTATCGGATCTGAGTTCGGCGATCTCCTTATGGCGTCGCAAAGTGGGAAAGTCTTTTAAGGGTAGGAGACTGTAATACACTACCGCATTGGCGGCCTTATCTTGATAGGTTTGACACGCAACGGCAGCAATACATCTTCCAAGGATAAATCAGATAACACTGCAGATGAATCCGCCGGTGTGGGATCAGCTGGAAAGGTACACCGCGTTACTGAGTAATTTGAATCGATGAGTCGAATATTAAACGCCTGTCTACTTTCCTAACTGTTTCCCATTCCCTCGGTGACCACAAATAATTTCGCGCCGAAAATATTATCGATACTATTGTAGAATATTCGTATCATTATCCTTGTCTTCGTTCGTCTCCATTCCATCGCGCTGCATCTTGCTCAATTTTGAGGGCCTGTGACACAAGAAAAGCCTGTGATACCAGCGAAGCCTGTAATACAGCTAGCAAAGCCTGTGATACCTCATGCCTGCTTTAGTATCCAGAAGAGGGATGCAGGTTTCCGGATCGAAATGATTCACGTACTGCATTCTATGCTCATTACTGGGATGGTGCCGGTCCATTCACCGTGTTACAATGGGTCAACGTCTACTTAAACCTCAAGCTAATGTAGCAAATGATGATGCACGCCACTCAACCCTGGAATTGCCGTCACGTTAGGTATCGCCCGCGGAGAGACTCGACGCTAAATATTTTTCTTGGGGGCAAACTGTTCGAGTTTGGCAGCAAGGACACCATGCGCCTGGTTGATAAGTTCCCGGCCCTCCACGAGTTTTATGATGTTACAGAAAAGCTGTATCCAAAGCTGAAAGATGCTAAGAAGAACAACAGGGATCCGGATTGTGACGGCACTATATGGAACATTATTATGTTACGCGAGGATGGGTCTAGACGGCCGCGCAATTGGCCTCAGCAGATCTTGGAGTGGAACCAAAAGGAAATAGAAAATGAAATAAGGGAAATACATCGTAGTTCAGGAGTCCAAGTACAATGGTAAATATGTTCAATCAAGCTTCGACGTCAGTACCTTCGATGTAACGCATGATGTTGTTTTGGAATCGATGTGGATGTTGATAAGTTGCTGTAGTGTTCACTAGTTGTTAAACTACTCCCGAGCACGTCAATGCAATTAGAGTGTGTGCTACTACTCTGAAAGCGTCGCACTATAGTCTCTCCCTTCGCATCACGCGAAAAGCGATGAAGTAGCGGACTCGTATGAGTGCCTGCAAGCAATACTATGGTAATGATTCAAGTCGTCGTAGAAGATGATGCACCACAAGATGTCTCTGGTAATTACCCAAATGCGTAGAACATCACCAACTCAATTCACTCATTTGTAAAGTAACCGACTTCTACGAAACGCGCGTCCGGCATAATGATAATACGGCAGTGGGGATCTAACACCTTGGAGGGATTCCTCTAGAGTTATTCTCTCGGCTCACTGATGCTGACATTCACACTTTTTCTGCGAGGATTGCAAAACTGAGGTGCTCTCTGGGATTACCAGGGGACTCAGATCGTATATTACTACGCTCCGTAGTCTCAGAAGCAGCTACGTGTTTAATTGAAAACTACGTTGGGTCTGTACGACAAACAACTGCCATCGTTTTCAAGTTTGGCCGACTACCACTCTACCAGTTACCAATGGATGATCGGTTACTGCCGCGGGACTTCAGTATCGGTGAATAGGATCCACGCATTCATCGGTGAGTCATCGAGCTCCACCCAAATGAATAGAATACGTTTTAGTGCGGAGGAGATGTTAGGGAACTTGCGGTAGAAAATGTGGTCCTAGACCCAAAAGAAATATCAAATTCATTCCGTCTGGGCCGAACATCACCTGAAGTCCTTCATGATGATATTTCCGTACCCGTTGCGTGTACTGGAGCAGTATCGTTCTCCCTTACATGATTTAGTGGAAGGGGATTTCTGTCATTTACTACTCAAACGCAGATCGAACATACAGTGAAACCAGTGTTTTGTTCAACAGCAGCAGCACACACCACCCCACACTCGTAGATCACTTTCTAGCGGCGTCTTGTTCCTCTGGTTGGTAATCTTTATTCTTCTTTATAATAACGAAACCTTCAATAACCTTAGTTACCGGTATGTACTCCTCAGTAGCCAGCTCAGCACGATCAGTGCACGACAACAATACCTAACCAACAGCAACAATCTACCATATCAACGCTGCATTCTAGCCTACGGGAGTAGTATGGGTCTGGAAACCAGTGATAGACTTTGCCTGCTTACCAGCAATACCAGTAGTATCAACAGCTTGTCCAACACGAACCTACATAGAGCCGATGGATGACGGATATGCCGCCGGTCGATCCGCAAACCTTACTGGGACGCTGATTGGCTCAGGCTCACTGCCGTCCTCCTTGTCCAACAGAGTCACCACCATACGAGGGTATCTAAGCAAAATGGATGGTGTAGGTAGTCGGACTGCTGGAATAAGTCCTACATGCATGGTATGAGATAATATAGCATAAAGTGGTATTGGGAACCGAAGAGCGTCTTATCGATGCTAAGGGCTCCTGCGTACAATACCACCAGCATTGATGCCAGTGAAGTTGGGTTAATGAGGTATCGGTCACTGTGAAGTGGGCTTAATGACACCAAACCCTTACCACAATATCTGATGAATGAAGTTTATTATAACAGCACATGACACGGCCTAAGGCTTACAGCATTCCCTGAGCGATCCTCACTGCATAGAGGGCGTTGGGGCTGACGGAGTAGTATGCAGCAAGTTGACGGAGAAGCCCAGCTAGACGAGAGTTATTGGTACCGGCACCAACAATACCTAAGAAAGAGATGGATATGGAACAAGGGGAAGAGTTATACCCATGCTGAGGATGGCGCATTGGGCGACCTCCTCATCGGCGTCATGAGACAGCCTAGAGAGGGTATCAATAATAGTGTATCTGAGACCATATAAATTAAAGCAGCGAAACGAATAGCAACAACAACCTACTTGGGATTGCTGGCAAAAAGCATGGCCAAGGTAAGGGGCACACCTCGCTTGATAGATGCAGGACAATATCTATTATTATAATGACATACTTCATAACATTTGAACTTACTGAAGGATGTTATCCATAGCCCTTACGGTCATCTCTGTACCAATCTCCTCACCGAGCGGTATGAGGCCAATACCGAGCACGGCAGCCACTTGATAGTATCGAGCAGCTCGCTCCGCATTCTGTTGCGCGCTCTCTGATTCATGTTAGCCATGCCAAACCCAACTGAAGCTTTGACCACCTCACCTTCGAGCTCATCATCCTCATTAGGTGAATTCTCGCCATCAGCCGCGGCAGCATCGGCCTGCTTGTCGTCGGCCACAGTAGGCTTCTCCGTAAGTAGGTGTAATAGCTCCTAACACAGTAATACAACCAACCATGTTGGTGAGGAGCAGGAGCAAGGGTGCCCACCTGGACCTTAAGCACGTCACCGCTGCCAGCATACCCACAGGACTTCACAACAACAGTACAGAGATTGCCTACAGGGGCATGCACGGGGTTTACGGTGATGGAGACCTACGAAGCTTTTCCTCCTTTACACCTTGCTCTATCTCATCTAGCAGCTCATCAACAGGGTTACGGTCTGGCATACTCTTGTCTCCACCTTCAGCTGACATTGACTGAATACTAACCCAGTGGGTGACCTAAGACTCACCTGGTAGGACTGAGCCGCACTGGAGGTAGAGGATACCCAAAGCTATTGCAAAGAAGCAGACGAAGACGTCCGATTCCGCGGAGAAGGTGGGCAACTGAAGCAGCAACATTCTAAAAGCTTATAACAAGCCTTTGCCAATCACCTCTTGTCTCTCCTGTATGGTAGCCATAATGATGTCCTTTATATCGGTATTGCCGGTCCCAACAAAGACCAAAGCCAAGGATATGGACGCCAATGCAGATAGGGCTAAGGAACCTACACAACGGTCAATGTAGGCAGTAGCAGCCAACTGCTGATGATACACTACCAGCCTCGGTGTCGACTACTATGGGAGTGATGTTTTCTGCCAGATCTTCACGACGCGATCCAGAGTAGGCAAAACCAAGGCCCATAACAGCAGCCTGAGAATGCCTCCCAGCAAGGTGTTGTCAAAGGTTGTCTCACCATTTTAACGAGGGGTTCGCTGCTGTCCAGTTGCTCGGCTAGAAGGGCCCATGCTGGATCGACATCAGATGTAACACCAGTGGATGCCAAACCAAAACCGAGCATGGCGCCAGCCTTAACATTGACATTCTCAGACCATTGATATCTGAAACCCGATACCATCATTCCCGTGGAGGTTCGATCCCCAGCAACAGCCGTTTACTTATCAATCTGAGCAAGTCCCTCATCGACATCCCAAAGCATAATAGCACCCAATGAAGCAGCAGCTGCCATCATACCTAGGCGGAGCGAAGCGTTTCATGAATAACTTTATATTTGCAGTAGATTCGCACGCCTCCTTATTACCTCTATCTTTGTTCTTATAAAGCCATTGACTCCCCTCCACCGTCATAAGTTTATCAGTACCGAAACCGACATTGACAAGAGCGTTGACATACGTCGAGGCAAGATTCTGCTTTGCTGAGTCAATAACCTAAGATACGATTCTCAACAGCTCGAATAGAAGAGCCCATAACACTACCGCAGCGCCAGGGTTCCTGCCTCTCTCTTCTAGGTGGGTCTTGTAGACATCCTCCGGCGCCTTAGCTGGAGTAAAGACGTGGAAAGGAAAGGTAATGGAGGCAAAACTACCTTCAACGACATCAAGGTCCTTGGCGAGGCTATGATAAGTGCTGGACAAGCTCTCATTGGAGAGAATAGATATCTAAGCTTCAAGCATGCACTACATCCCTCCCAGGATTAGCGTACGAGATCGGAGTCCTCATCCTCATCCAACCCCAACTCCTCTGCGGCCTGCAGCGCCCCTCCGCTGGCTCTCCCCGATGAACGGGCGTAGATATAGCAAAGCTGCCGAGCAATCGACCTATAAAATGAGTAAGGGGCAGATGGTGAAGTGATAGTACTACCGATCCTCTTTAACAGCTATGGCAGCCTTCATGGTGTTGCGAACTCTACTGAAATCATTCATCCTCATGGCGATGCTGAGGAAGATACTAAGACAAGGAAAGGAGGCGATAGCCACTCACATGAGAGCGTTGGAAAGATCCTTCATCTGGGTAAAGATCTCATAGGTCACATTTAAGAGAACCCTCCTCTCCTCGGTATTGGCAGCAAAGTGGGCGAGCCCAACCAAGTACTGGCAGATCCTAGGCGCTGTGACGCTATCGACAAGCTAAAGAAAAGGAGGATCCCAGGGCCATCTTAGAGCTGCTTACCTGAAGCAGCTTCGATATTCCGTCGGTCTCCGCTAGTAGATCCACCGCCTCGGTTTCGGCACTGTGACGGATATTATACGGGACCTGATTTGAGGAAGGAGCGGTATGAGCTAAATGAGCATATTGATTACTATTTGATCAACCAAATTGATGAGCTCGGTGACATCCTGTCCCTCGGATATACGATTATGATATTCTGTGGCGATTTCACCAGATATGGTCCTATGGCAAGACCAACTCTCCAACGATTTGCACAATTCCTGTCCCGTTTATTATTACCTCATAAACTCCATACCCCACTTAGTTATATCTTTATTAGTACCGGCTAATCTATATCGCAGACTAGCTCCCTTTTTAACATGACCAACAGAAGGATGTTCTTCCTTCTTGCTTCCCTCAGCCGCAGCAGCCTCCTTGGCAGGCTCCTCAGATGAGGTTACAGAGGCAGCCGTGCCAGCAGCCTCGTCGCCGGACTTCTGCTCCTTATCCTTTGCCTTCTCCACCGGAATCGTTGTAGAGAGAACCTACATAAAATGCAAGGTAGACTCAGGCTCGATTCCCTCCTACAGCAAGGACATCAGCAAGCTCCTTCTTATTCTGGCCATCAGGCATAGCTTCATACCTGATACGGTAAATAAAGAAAGCCTTCCCTCGTCCTCTTACGCTGAAGCTAACACTGTGAAATGGGCCCTTAGGAACTTCAAGGGTTTCGGTACAGAGGTCATACTGAGGACGGTATATCACTACCATTAACAACAACACCCCCTACCTGCTGGCAGCTGATCTCATTTCCTCCCCGATAGCTTGAATAGCTCCAAGGACATCACCCGCCCTAATAACATGAAATTGAAGCCGCCGAAGCATGGGAGTATCCTACCCAGTAGTGATCGTCTCGACTTGCTTCTCCAAAAGGCTTTTCAAATGTTGGTCCTCTTCAGACTAAACAAAGCCCGCAATGTCACGACGTCTTGATGGCGGATGCTACCAATTCCTTCTCTGCCTCCAACTTGCGCTTTTTCTCCTCCATAACACGCCTCCTCTCTTTCGCTGCTCGCTCTGCCTCATCAGCTGCATGTAGCGCTTTCTTATTATCGCCACTGGCCATTTACAACAAGCAGGTTCGTTCAAAAACACTATTACTATATACAATAATAACAACACTACTATCCATAACTATATCAACAACTACGACTACGCCTACATTGTTGACTTTGCCATTGGCGATAGCCTGCATACATCTGCTGCCGTATACAGCTTCACAGTGGTCAGCAAGGCGTCACTAAACTATATTTTACAAGTCATATATACAGATGACGATATCATAATAATGAGATCCTCACAGCGCAGAATGATATAAACTAAAGACATTGCAGCCAGGATGAAGTAAGAGGAACCTCGATTGGAGACCTGACCTATATTTACTGCAGTATACTGGTAGTAAGTATTGCACTTGCATATAATGCAAGTAGATTCCAACATACAGCTAAGAATTCTGTGAACACCTAAACTCGAGGCCAGCTACAAGAAAGTCAGAAACACTATTAACGCACATGCGGCCGAACACTATCGACGCTCCCGACCAGTCCATCTCCCCGATGTCGATGGTTGACCAAAACCCCTTCCTGGTGCTGCAGGATTATACACCTATAAGAGGCAGTGCAGCGGTATCCGTATCTTCAGTGAGCCCTACTGTATAGGTACCACTAACCCTCTCTGGTTTAACACCATACGGCCATCTCTTACTTATCTGCTGCTTTACCTAATAAACTAATACTCAACGAACATTAAGGTATCTCCAACGTGCAGCACACGTATGGAGTAACAACGACGACAGCTTGGAAACTTGCTGCCGAGATATGCTACGAGACGTCTAGTAGTCCAGCATGCTCTTTGTTTGAGCCTCTTTATTGTAAGATTTAAACTGATAACCCTATAGTGGAGTGTTGAGATAAGGCTCTATGTAACCCTATCTATAACTGATAACCCTATAGTGGAGTATTGAGATAAGGCTCTATGTCTATCCTATCTATAACTGATAACCCTATAGTGGAGTATTGAGATAAGGCTCTATGTCTATCCTATCTATAACTGATAACCCTATAGTGGAGTAT
>JAAPAO010000126.1:15774-67917 GCA_013115145.1 Perkinsus chesapeaki
TAGTATTGAGATAAGGCTCTATGTCTATCCTATCTATAACTGATAACCCTATAGTGGAGTATTGAGATAAGGCTTTATGGCTATCCTATCTATAACTGATAACCCTATAGTGGAGTATTGAGATAAGGCTTTATGGCTATCCTATCTATATTATCATTCCTATATAACACTTCCAACAGAGCACCCCACAATATTACCGCCACAGGCTTCCCAAAATTAGCAGGTGGAGGCTTAACAAGATGCCGGGTGTACCTATACTGTCATCCACCAAGCATGAGAGGATGACAGGAGCATCTCACCGAACAAGTTTGCCAGTCTGAGGATGCTTAACATTCCTTGGTCTATATCTATGACGCCATAACCTTTGCTGCAGCATCCACTTAACTTTATCACCATCAACAGCAATAGCATTAACCGTCTGAACAATAAGCGTATCGATCCCATCCCAACGTAGCCAGCCCTTTCCCACCTTAGAGGGGTCCTTAAGCGCCATATAATTGAATCTAATAAGCCTGAGGCCAAGCTGCTTGACCACCCATTTGTAAAGCTCAAAGTCTTTGATGAATAAAGCCTTCATTACCCGATTCCCTGTACTAGGTTCCCATACCTCCTCGGTGCACTGTCAGCTTACTTCGACAAAGTGCCATCTTTATAGCCTGCTTAGCTCTTGTATTTCTTTCCTGCAATATATTAGTTGCTCGCATATTAAGTATCCTCTCTGTTAATCTATCAACACTCTCTTCAACCTCCTATTATACCCCTCATTACATGGCTATTTTAACAGGCAAGCTCCCAGTGTCAAACGCAGACCTCTGGAACTTCTGCAGCAGCTGGTATCGTCGGAACCTAACCCCACAGCACTCCCCCACCACCACCATCTGCCCTACTTCGAGACTTGCTTCTCCGAGGCGCATGCCAACGACAGTGTCTGCCGTAACTCCGCTGGTGCTGCACTCAAATCATCTCCACTTAGGTTGTACCTATCAAGCCTCTCCTTTGATGTACCCCTTCCACCCTACACAAAGCCGGCCGGCCTTTGAGCTCTCATCAACAGGAATTCCTTCTCAGCCGACATCTACGCATTGCAAGCTCTACGGCCGAGACAATCCTCCTCCTACTTGGAAAAGCGTCTTTATTGGTGCGCATTTCTGTGCCCTATTTCCCGTGAAGCGGTGATACTCTAGCTTTGGCAGCTGGTATTTGTAGGGCATCGGCCCTTGATTAGGCGGCAGCTTCACTTTAAGGTATGGGTTCTTGGGGAAAAGATTCTTTTTCTTCAACTTCACCTTGGCGAACCCTCGCCTTTGCTGACCGCCAACGATCCACCCAGCTGAAGAGATAGAACTACTACTAGCACAGATAGCCGATTGAAGGAGTAAGGGCAGTCCACCGACGCTCCGAGGAATCATATTGAGAGATTTGAACTGAGCTAGGTATTGGACAACTTCAACACCACAAAGAGTATCTACGGTCTCGACAGCCAGCCCAAACGCGGACGGGGATGTCAGACATGGTCATCAACATTGATCGCACAATATTACAGAAAGTAATGGTAACTATACAGCGGGGAGCATTGGCGGCGATCGAGGCTGTAAGTGCGGAAATGATATACATATACTCATCAATATCTTATGCCAGCCTTCCCCATCTACAACAGGGCTTGCTTTCACCAAAGCGTTACTAACTCTATTCTGAAAAGCTTAAGAGTTATCACACCTCTCCCTTCCACTGCCTACTACCAGTCCGTACGCCAGGCTCTCCTGGAAGTCCATCAAGGTGGCCTCCTCATCCCTCACCATCTCAGTCCAATGGGAGTGCACTGCCATACAAGCTGCTGTAAACAGATCTTCGAACGCTCCTCCAGTCACAGCCATCGCAGAGGCGAAGACTTTCCTCTCGTAGCCAGTGGCCAGTATACCCTCTTTAGTGACTGGGGAAAACCCTAAGCCCGACAAATAAAGGCTGACCTCCGAGACCACTACTACCTCCTATGATACGCAAATAGTGCAGTAATATATAATGAACGTTGATAGCAGTAGCTGCAAAGGGATAGTGGAATCTATTGTTGAGGCTGCTGCCACTGTAGCCATCACTACCAGCCACCATCTCACGGAACTCCTATGACAACCAATAGCATTAAAACACTTCCAGAGCCTTACTGGTCCGTAGGCTCTAGCAGCCTGCACCATGCAAAGCAGCACATGCCCTCCTGTCCGGAAGTCTGTGCTTGGTCTGGCGCTCTGGAAACCCACCGACTTCCATCGTTCATCTCTGGGCAAGTTAGGTGCCAATGACCCATCAATCGCTACTAGCTTCCACCATTCAACCAGAAGCCTATTCATAGTCTCCTCAGTAAAGGTGTTCTCTACCGCAGCGCTGTGAGCCAGATCAGCCAGTAGACCCTCCTCCACTGGTGTCAGAGGGGCATAGGGCCTGACAGAGGCTATCCACCTCCTCACACAGTACGCTAATCTATCAAACCATCGCTTAATACACCGACAAAATCGCCGTAATGCACTATAGGCGCAGCACCTTTCCTTGAAGGCAGTGGATCTTCCCAAACAACCACAACTGGCCATCGAGGCAAAGATCTCCGGTGCTGATGGTGGAGGTGGATGGCGGCGTTGCTGTGGTGATGAATCCTCCATAGCCTTATAGCTAGTACTGGATGGTAGTAGTGGGGTTGGAGTAGGGGACGCCGGGGCAGACATAATAATAACAAACAAGTAAAATGGAGACTGATGAAAGCAAATATAGATTGCTTCGCTCCGCTAAAAAACAGTTCACGTTTGACATTTTCAATAGTCACGCGCCACAAAACCTTCAAAACACGACAGAGAGGACATTATGATAGGAACGTTATGCTGGATGATGATGACGATTCTCTTAGTTGTTGTTGTTGTTGTTGCCTTAATTGGCCACGATCATCATCATCAAGAGCAATGGACAACAGTGGATTGTGGGGAGGATAATAAGGAAGGGGAAGAATTATTAACAACAACAACTGCTGCTGCTGCTGCTGCTGAGGCGACGTCACTCCCGAAGGGTCTTGATCCTTCCGCCACCGATAAGCTGCTTTTTGGCAAAGTCATCCTTAAGCATGTGTACATAATCTTCAAAGGTACCCTCAAATACAGTGACACTACCTGTAATAGGGATGATAGAGATGGAATAGAAGAATGGCTTACCTGGACGCCAACCTGACTTCACAGTGCTGTCCTTTTTACCAGGCATCACCACCCACAGCTCATCGGCAACCATACTAACCAACCGCTCGTCATGGGACACCAAAACCACACCACCTTCGAACCTATATAGGAAGGATAAGCTCTATAGGGGGAGGAGGGGAGATGACCTGTTGAGGGCGAGAGCGAGGCCTTCGATGGTCTCCAAATCGAGATGGTTAGTAGGCTCATCCATCAATAGCAGATGGGGATGCTTATAGGCGATCTGGGCGAAGATGACTCGGGATTTCTGGCCTGCATTGAAATGATCTAGGGGAAGCTTGTCATCTCCCCTACCTCCACTGAGCGTCTCGATTGGCTGGAGAGCAAGATCGCCGGCGAGACCGAAGTGACCTGAGAATGCATGCAAAGGGACATATCTACCAAGTCATGTCATCGTAATCAGCCGTAAGGATCTTCCTCGTGCCCGCCAATAGCGGCTCTAATCTCCACAGTGTACAGTATCACAATCTTTATAAGTGACTCTTTAAAGCGAACGGTCTCGAGATATTTCAGAGCTCAAGGAGCGGCCATGATCTTACCTAGATATTTCCGACAGTTTTCGATCGATATTTCGGGGTCCATTCGACGCATTGTGGTAACGGCATCGACGGACAAGTCCAATGCATCGACATGATGCTGGGTAAACCTGATAAGTTAACAAGATAATCACGAGAGCGGTATGGCCGCTGCTGCTGCTGACCTAGCAATTGATAGCTTAGAGTGACGCCTTACTGCACCGTCTGTAGGGTCCAGTGAGCCGTCCAGTAACTTCAAGAAGGTAGATTTACCTACATAACACTTGAGCTATCAACACAGGGCCTGTAGACCTCCTACCTGCTCCATTCGGGCCCACTATAGCTACTCTGCTGTCACAATCGACACCAAAATTGAGATGCCTATAAAGTGGTTTGTCGGGATTATAGCCAAACTGAAAACAGGGCAGCATCACTGATAAAGAACATTCGCTTGAAGCCACCGCAGGGAGGGTACCAGCTTTCCTGAGCAGCGGGAGACGTGCTCTAGATAATCGTGAGATGCAAGATAATTAAGAAACTTGAAGTTCAACAGTTGGGCTTATCAAGCGGCAATTGAACTGCATGTCTAAGTTACATACGGCATTCGCCATTCCCTTCCAGTTCCATCTGCCTAGCCCCCTTACCGTGGCATCAAGCACCGATATGCAGGGTGGTGGAAGAGGAGGGGCAGCTGGGAAGTTAAGCTGCAAATACGGATCATCGTAATCTGACAAAGTGACGTCACCAACTCCATTAAAGAAGACACAGCCTCCTTACCAACTTCAACGGCTTCATCTTGTAGTTTGGACAACATCTTCATCCTACTCTGAGCTTGCCGGGCCATCTTCTTATTACCATGTCCGAACCTGATACCTATCTCACCCCCATATGGCTTCACTACCGCCTACCTCGCAATAAACTGCTTCAACTGAGCAACCCTTCGTTCCTGCACCCCGGCCATCACGGACTAAAACACCACCGGCGCTACAACACCTCCAACAGCAGGCCGCCGACGCCTCACCTGATTAGCTCGGTGCTCAGCACGCACTCTCAGGAAGGTATCATAGTTACCACCATAATACCACAGACGCTTGCGGTGGAGGAAGATAGTATGTGAAGTTGTCTGGACTGCGGATGGGAGGGAGGTGGAGCGCTGGAGCTGCCTACCTGGTTGAGGAACCCTCTGTCGTGACTGACTATAATAACAGTCTTCTCCCAGGATGCAAGGAACTCTTCAAGCCATGTTAAAGCGGGAACATCGAGATGGTTAGTAGGCTCGTCCAACAGTAGCAAGTCTGGGGTCATAAACAGGGCCTGAGAAACAGGGCGATAGGAAGAAGAGGACGACGACGACAATCACGACCATCTCCAAAAGGCAGAGGGAATGTATACAAGTGAACCCTTAAATTGTACGTTCTACGAACTTTGAATACAAATGCACGAAGCTCACAATCTCATGACCAAAAGTGGAAGGTTCGGAGACCAAATGCGGTCTTTTTCGCCGCTCAGCCCAGTCTGTGATGAACTATACCAACTGTCACCAACTGTTGATGCCCGTGATTAAGCTGTAGATGATATAGTACCTGTGCTAGGGCTATACGCATCCTCCATCCTCCTGAGAACTCCTTAGTAGGCCTAACAACAGTATAATATCTTATCCTACCCGCCGCCCCTATTAACTAGTACTACCTCGCCTGCGCCTCGGCATCAAAGCCCAGACCAGCCAGGATGGTGGCTGCCCTAGACTCAGCGTTTTCGCTATCAAGCTCATCTAGACGCTCATACACCTCCATCAGATCGATACCCATATACTAAACAAAGGTGGTGATGCTAGGAGATAACAGAAAGTAAGGTACCGTAGGCTGCTCAGTCTGGCCTTCCTTCACTTCGGTGTTCAGGAGCTTGTGCTCTGCTTTGAGCTAAGATACCACTAAACTCAACCAATCAACCTTCTGCTACTCACCAGCCACTCCCTTTCCTTATCAGCCTGCAGTACAGCTTTCAGCACCGGTGTGTCATCTCCAGTGATTTCCTGAGCACATCATCTCCACACCAAAGAGGGCCCACCCACCGCCTACCTGCTCGACATGCATTACGAAGATGAAGTCAGGTATAACAACATCCTCATTAACGATAGCACGCAGCAGCGTCGACTTCCCGACTCCATTTCGCCCGACTAGACCGTACTGAAAGATACAAAGCCTACAGTAAATGAAGGAACACAGACGACGCCCAACCTTAAAGCCGTCGGCCAACCGGAGAGTGGCGCCGCTAAGTAGCTGTTGGCGGCCAGCGAACCTACTTGGAATCTTCGCCAGCTGCTCTCCACGGCGCACCCAGCTTACATGTTGATATCGGTAACCTCTATATCCATATTCTGAGTCCTATTTCGTGGCGCATCCGGACCCGACCGGCTCACAAATCCGAGGACTTCACGGCTTGGTCGGCCACCAGTGTACTCGGCAGTCTTCTCATCGGCGCTGCTCTCAGCGGCTTCAGCAGCTTTAGCGGCGGCCTTGGCGCGTCGCTTCTCGGCCTTACGGTCCTTCTTAGCCATTATAGTAGAATACACAACTGCTGTGGGAGGCAGGTAGTGACCAGCTGCTACTGACTGCTACTGCTGCTCTAACGCGACGCTTAGAGAAATAACAAAACTTACGGCAACACGCGGTGGTGGGAGGGAGGGTGATGATGGTATTAGGGATATACTATCGATAAGAAGACGACGAAGGAGGGGCCTCAATTAGGGGAGGTTCGAGCCACTAGAGCCGTAGATGTTGTGGGACATGTTGTATGGTACAATGCTTATTATTATTATTGCATACCACCTAGCCGCCGGCAATAATGAATACTGAAACACCTCTGCCACCACCACAAAGAAGAAGAAGCAGCAGCAGCACCAGTAGCTAATTTCATACCGCTCTTTCCACCAATCTTACCGTTCAATAGCCACCGAGAAGCTATACGGGAACCAAGCTGTAGAGCCTGTTTGAGGATGAGGGATATCCTAACACAAGATGCGATCATCATCACCATCACTGTCTTGCCCATTGCCTACCCTCCAATCCTCATCGACCCTCATCCCAGCTGCCCACCCACTCGCAGTTACCTCCAACACTCGCACCACGTCACCGGCACAGAGATCCAGGAAACTACCAGAATTACCAACGTTCATTGTCTCCGGATCCGGTCTGAAAATTTAAAAGATATTCTTCATAGTGCGCAACTGCACCTTACACAAAGTCATGCACTATACGCCTGTACTCATTAACAGCTCTAGTATCCGGCTCCGACTGCTGCTGCTGTTTTTGTTGTTGTTGCTGCTGATGATGATAGTGATGACTATCATACTCCCTGGTAGGATACTGATGTGCTGCTGTCGCCGCCGCGGCAATGGCCTCAAACTCCCTTCGCCGTCTAGAGGCTTCATCTTCGTAACCACCAGGCATAAAGTGCTGAGGTGCGGCTGCTGCTGCTGTTGCTGCCGGGCCTCCTCCCCCCACGCCATTGAATTGATGGTAACCACCGTTATCATAATTCCCTTGATGGTGATGATGATCGTAGCCAGCAGGATAGGGCGGCATCTGATTGGAGTAGGAGTGTTGCTGTGGTGGTGGGCCAGTAACATAGTCAGAAGGTCCCATGGTCTGATGGTAAGACCGCTGCTGGGGCGGCAACAGGGGCGGTCCCTCGAGACGCTGGTCATAGAAATAGCCTTGACCATGCCGCTGCCCAGGAGGATGAACCTATCCAGCAGCAGGCACAATACCAACTTTAGTAACTTCCAGTGCTCCTCACCTCACTACTGCTGGTGGCATACACCCCACGGTCCTCTTGTCGTAGAGGCGGTGGCATGCGTTCCATATACCCTTGTCTCTCCCCCCCATCATCACCTTCCCCCATCCGACTCAGTGGCGTCATCGGTGGTTTGCTCCTCCGGGTGCTCGCTTTACTATTAGGTGACCAATCGCTGGTTGGTGGTAGCGTACCCGACTCCACCAGAGTATCATTGGCTCCCATAGCCATCGCCTCACTAAACGAACAACAACGTGCAGGTGGTCAACCTCTAGATCCCACTATCCACCTACTAGACTTTAGGTGCGCTGTTCTTCAACTCCCCCTCAACCGCTGCTGCTATGCTTGCCGCTGCCTCTATCATGCCCAAGGATGCCGTCGGCAATGGTCCAAGCCCGGCAATGCCCGGTGGCTCCGTTCTTGTCGTAGCAGTTGTGGTACTATCACTTGTCACATCTGCCGCCGCCGGCAGCATACTGCCTGCTTGCCGCCTCTGTCCACTAGACGGAGACCCTGGCCCTTTATCTCTCAGTGCTGTAGGCGACACCACACCTCCACCGCTGCCTTGCTGCTGCGCTGCCGCCGAGGCTGATGGAGTTGAGCCACCAACATTACTAGTAGCCGACTTGTTGCGCACGACCGATGCAAAGTCCGCTCGAGGAGCCATCTGATCTCGGACTATCTCCTCAACCTGAAGTACAGCAAACCCTTCCATAACACCGTACCCGCGGGGGCGGTGCTGTCGGCGGTCCTACTTGACACTGATGGATATGAGCAGCGTACTCGGACACTGTTCCTTGCCATCGACACTCTATTCCCAGTGCTGTCTTAACCAGTTCACTAGGAGGGTTTCCGCTGGCAGTGCTGCTTGAGCCCTTTCCCCCATCACCACCGCTCTCAGCAGCACTGCGCTCCCCCGACCCCAAGGCACCCTCCGCCGCTGCCTTCTCAGCCAGGTACAACGGTGACACAAAATTGACCGGGTGATGTTTGCACCTACCAAACCAAGTCAGCAAACCTCCGGCATATCTTCCATTTCACCTGACTCTGGTCTGACGGTACTCTCGCAAAGTCTTCTCATCGAGCCCACCGACGTCGCTCCTGGCCAGGCCAAGATCACAGCTACAAAGATATCATTATTGATAAGTTAGAAGGATGGGCTACCTCGGACAGGGTATGCTCGTTACAGGCTGATTCTTCTGCTTGGCTGGAATGGTAAAACGCTCCTGAAGACACCTTGAGGGCCCCCCACAGTCTTAAGGAGTTCACGAAGGATACGGTATGGGTAGCAAAGCCGAGGAACTTACCATGTGAGCTTGAAAGCAATTACGACAAAATCGATGTCTGCACGGTCTCGCCTGTATTGGGTCCTTTAATACATTGTTACATCTCCCACATATACAATGAGAGAGGTCGACAGCTTCCTCACTACAGTCGTTGGGTGGCAATAGATTTACCAATTGATATCTACAATTCAACCTCATTTAGGTAAACCCACCTCCAACCTAAGATACCCCTACCTATGGATCACCGTATCTGATGCCGGTCCAGAGGGCCTACTAGCCGCTGGCCAAGCTCCCTTCACAGTCCCACTAGAGGCTCCACTACCAGCGGCGGTATTCACACCACCGCCGCCTGAGGGGCACCTCTTCCCCGTTTGTGTAGCGCCTGCATCCTCCAATGGAGCCAAATCCATACCGTACTTTCCCCTACTATGTGTTTGAGATGACGTCGCTCCACTTGTCAATGCAGCTGCATTGCCTCCTATAAAGGCCGAAAGTGCATTGGAAGCTGCCTGGGGCAAAGTGTGGCCGGAAATGCTCATCACCGGGCCCTGAGGCGTCATAGTGAATGCTTTGCGTTTTATCAAAAAGTTGGTAATAAATCGTACAACAGCAACTGCTTCTGGACTTACCGACTTCGGCGGTGGAAGCTTCTTTATCTCATCATAGCTTTTACATGACGCTATCTTGACCTGAAAATGCCATAAAACTGCAGCGGAGCGAAGCAGCAGCAGCAGCCACCGCGCCTCCTCACCATCTCCTCCTTGGACAGCAAGCCCTGTGGCGATGCATTAGGGTGGACATCGTACATATGAAGGTGTGCTATCGGGCTGGGCTTCTGCTCCTTGAAGGCATGAACACACTTTGATGGCCCACATCCGGACTTGTCATCCGCTATGCATAATATAAGCTGAAGCACAGACGACACTCACGGATACTGAATACTATCCACCATTTCATTATTAATTCAGGAAATTGATTTTAGTTTCCATTGAATCCTACTGGAAATTTGGTAATTAAATAACCCCATTTGGCTTTAACGAATAAGTCCAGCTCTTCATGAAGCTCCAAAATTAATAGTAACGCCTCTTCGAATGTGGTGAATTTTGTGATACACTATCACTCCACAATAGTTCCTCCATTCGAACCCCACACCCCACCTTCCCAGTCTCCGTCAGCACTTCCAGCATTTCTTGTGGCTTGCTAATATTATTATTCTCCATCCGTAGCCATGTCGGTTGATAACTACAACCATTCATCCCCTACCGCTCCTCTCACAACCCTCCCTACAATTGAGACTTAGCCTGCCATGGGTAAGCATGATTTGGATGCAACGCAAAGGTCATGAGAAGCTGCATAATTCCCCGCTCTGAAAAGGACAGCTTCCCTCTGCCGCCTCCTCCCCCATCTCCCCACCTGTTATCCGATTATTTGACAGATGAAGCTCCTCAATAGCTTCATTCTGATCCGCTAACATTTGCGATAACCGGCACACCGCAACATCATCAATGCAGTTACGGTAAAGTCGCAAGGCCTAAGCCACACCTCTGCCCAAGCCACCACCCCTCCCCCTCCTTACCTTGCACTGTACTTTATGTTGCATCAAAGTATTCAACATAACTATACAGCCCGGAGACGTGAGCTGATTCTCAGCTGAAAGGATAGCACTGCCAACTACTACCCCCTGCCAGGTCCCTACCTAGCTCCACATTGGCGCACAATCGATATCGATACACGAAGGTCGGGTCGTTGGTGGTCGGCTGAGGCAGGCCACTTCATGGTTTATCCTGGTCCGAATTCCTACGCCAGGATTTGACTTCTTATATTCCTTTTTATGGTCCTGTAAGAACTGTTCCAGCGCCGCACTGGCATCTTGGACCAACGCCCGATCAACACCGAGACGCTTGTTATTCAACTAAGGCAACAGCAGCAGTAGCAGACAACTTCTCATACCATTCTTCCGCCAAATCATCCCTACTACTACCCTCACAGTAAGCCAATAGGTCCCGTCTGGCTTAGTCGGGGTTATATGGAAACAATTACGCCATTTAGTGTCGCCTTTTGTGTTGCTTGTCCCCGGCCCCTTAGCATGTAGTGGTGAGTACACTACACCGCCCCCGCCTCCACCATGTGGGTGGCGATGGTGATGATGATGAGAAGAAGATGTTGAGGTCATAGCTGCTGCCCCTCTACACCCCAGAGCAGTGTAATCGGGTAGTCCTGTTGCACAAAGACTGTCCCCCTTCTGTTAGATACTAGTGACACAACATTGAACACGCACGCGAAACTAGTTTCCACTGCTGTCATCTTTCAAAGCCGCCGGCAATAAAAATTGACTTCCCTCTACTCCTTCGCCTCTGCTGCCTTCAAGCTGTCCAATAGCACCTAATAACACAAATTCTGTCCCCATTTTGTCACCCACTCCCCCATACCATGCGGCGCTCAAACAATGCTCTCGCCCTTCTATCAGCAATATCCTGGGCCAACAAAGCACTCTAAAACATCAGCACCACCTCTCAAACCTCTCCGGCCCTCCACCACCTACATTAGTAGCATCAGCCTGCTCCTTTATGATATCCTGTCTGCACTGGTCAAAGGCCTTAAACTCACCATCACATTCCGAGTCGACAGCAGGCGAGGCGAAGTTCGTGGACAGGCATCGGAAAAACGTCATACCTATCAGAAGAGCTCAAATACCTTAGACCATCAGACTCCTCCTCTTCCTCCGGACCCACCAGTAGGACGACACTTGTGATCATTATCCGTAGCACTGTCGAACATCCTAGTATAGAGATCAGCCTTGCGCTGTTTGCCGTCGACGGATAAATCCTCCCCGGCCAAAGAAGGACGACCGGTGACTATATCCGACCACATAACCTACTGACCACTCCCCAACAGCGACGACCAGCCTTCGAGCCTCACCTTCTCCCTGACAGGAATGTCCTCCGGGGTGTTATTGCTGAGTCCAGTGAAGTTGTTGTCGTCAAGCTCCTTCTTGATAGCCAATGATCGCTCCATACGGAAGCGACGAGTAAGGAACCATTCCTAAACAGAATCACGCGAAGGAGCGGTATATACCACAACAACAACTGCAATTAGAAGGGGACGAAGGTCTGAACGCATCAGCATCAATCCGATGCTGCTTCGAGGTAGTAACCCTCCCTCTCAACGCTGCGCATTCAACCCGTATGGTTAAAAATTAAAGCCGTCGGAGAGGTAACGCCACAGGAGTGATAGGGAAGCAATGGTTGTTCCGTTCCATAATATAAAGCTCCGACAGCAGCAGTGGTAGCAGCGGCAGGCGCTCTTCTATATCATCTCCCTACTACCTTGAGATCCCTTTCAATACCATTTAACTCCGAGGTGACATACGCCTGATACTTCTCAGTCTGTGTGGGGACATGGTTAGTGGGACCAGCAGTAGCAGCAGCGGTGGCAGGCATGACTCTTAGAAGAAAACTTACAGCAATAGTGCTTCTAAAAAATAATAAGACACCAATGCCCCCTCCAACACAAGTCCGCGAACCAGCTGCACCACTAAGTCATTTATATCATGACATGGTTTTATCTTCCACACAGAGCCATCTCCTAACATCCATCATACCAGCACCGCCCCCACCAAACCCTAATACCTCTTCTGTCTGCACCGTCCCCTTCGGTAGAAAGTCATATAGTTCCGCACCGTACTCGGCCAGGAGCCTCTTGCGCTCTTCAGCAATGACCTGCAAGGGAATACAATTAACAACCAGTTGGAGCCAACTCAGATGAGCACCTTCTCCCGAACCTCATCAAACTTGAGCAGCTCCTCGTACTCCTTCCGCTCCTTCTCCCTCTCCGCATCAAACTGCCTCTTCCTCTCTTCGACCAACCTACCATCACAATCTACCGTCACTGCGCCACAGAATTCCCATACCGGTCAACCTCTCGCTTGTGCTCCAACACCTTCATCCTTCTCCGCTGGGCATTCATCTGCTCAATCTTAGCATCCTAAGCCATCACCATCCCGCCAGCCACATCCCTTCTCTCCTACATTAGCGAACTTAGCCATCAACTGCTCCCTAAAGCGGGCCTCCTGCGCCTCCTCTTCCTGCCTTCTTTTCTAAACTTGCAAATCCCTCTGTAACCCAATCCCCACAACTTCACCTCTTTCATCTCCATTTGATACTCATAAGCTGCCAACATGTCCTCTCGGTCCTTCGCCCTCTTAGCAGCTTCAGCCTAATAACCACCACAGCAAAGACTAAAAGCAGCACTTAGCCACCAATACATAACAACTCTAAGAAATGGAATACAAAGCAAATATGAAATCCACAGATCCAGTTTGCTTCTCTAGGAGATGTTAACAAGCATCCACCAATGATGCTCAGCTGCCGCCAGTGATCCCCTCTTACCTTCTCTCTTTCCCTGCTCTTCTTTTCCAATTCCTCCCAAAATAACTCATTCCTATAGTACTCCAATTCAGCATCTTTAGATGCCTTTGCCGCTTGTTCGGCTACACCACCAAATCCCCCAACTCCCCCCTACAAGAGCAGCATCAGCAACCCTACCCATCATCTTATCCAATATCCGCTTCTTCTCCTTCTCCTTAGCTGCCTTCTCGGCATCCAACCTACCAACGCCGCCGCTCCTACCCCACAGCCTGACCTCTACTCCTACCGCTCTTCCATCTCCCTCTTAGCTCTCGCATAGGCCTCAATCCTTGCCTCTTCCTCCCTGTCAGCCGCCTGCTGCTGCCGTCGCATCCTACCATCCAGCGTGACTCTCGTCCCCAGCCGCCATCAGCAATCACCTCGCTGCCTCCTCGGCGAACTCCTTCAGCTGTTTCTGCGTATCTAGCTGTTGCTGCCTCCTCCTTTCCATAGCGTCCATCTCCTCCTGATTAAACAAAGGAGTGGTAGACAGTAACTTCTTCAGCTCTAGTAGCCCGATATCAGTAAGATGCTATTGTGCACCCCTAACGAAATGCGCTCTTGCCGAATTTGCCGAACTTAGAGTCACCGATACTATTACATTTCACTTCAAGAGCCCTTTACATTTCGCCATACATAGCTTAACGTTATATACTATATCTAAGCTATCATATATGATATTATATAAAATGCTTTTATAGAAATTATCCCACCACATTAACAGACTTGATTATTACGAATTGAGTAACAAGTCCATAAATATTGTATCCACGTAATATCAGTACAAACACCCCAGTGATGCTAACCAAAGTCTTACCTTCTGAATCCGCCTCACTACAGCGTCCACCTGAGCCTTCTCTCTAAGATGCTCCTTCAATGCCTTTGACACCAACGACACTGTTTGTTGAACAAAGGAAAATGCGTTACAATTTCACGCTGGAGTTCCTTTTCTTCGATCTGCTTCTGCTGCAGGTTCTTGGCATACTCTCTCTTCTCTTGCTACAAAAATACCCAATAATCCTAGCGGAGCGATGCACATACCATGCCTACCACAGTGTACTCCTTCAGCTGCTCCTTCTCCAAATCTCTCAAACGTTCTGATTCAGCCATTACCTCCTGCTCTCCGCGACATCCCTACCGATTTCCAGCTGGGTCTCCAACTGTTCCTCCAATCGACGTTGCTCCTGCGCCCTATACTCCATATCCAACAACTGTGCTGCCCTCTCCCTATTGACCTACCCTTCCCTTATAAGCAATAACACCCCCTATTCCCATCCCCCCACCTTAGCCAGCTCTATCCTTGCCCTCAATTGCTTCAGTTCATCGCTTTCCTCGCATATCCTCCTTCTAAGCTGATCCTCCCTAACAGCCCTGGCCTGTCTTGCCTCCAGCTCTGCAGCTGCTGCCTCCTCCATAGCCATTATCTACACCCCTCCTCCTCATCATCAACAACCACAGTGTAGTTAATACCGTCTTCTTAGTCTCCTTATGAGTGGTCTCTGCTAAATATTCAGCATCAGCTGTTCTCTCCCTTGCTATCTCATCCTGCCTGAGCGACACCACTAGCTTACCCCACATGACAGCTCCTTACTCTCTTTTCCATCGCTTCAACTCCACTCTCTTATCGCTCTTACTATGCCCACCTACGACACAATAAAGGAGACAGCAGCAGCAGCAGCAGCAGCTGCGCAATAACCTTACCAAGTATAAGCTGATCCTTGAGCATCTTTCCCAAAGATTCATTCCTAGCTTCAACCTCCCGAAACTTCGCCAACTCCCTCTCTCTATACCGTCTTAGCTGTGCCATATAACCTATCCCACCAACTCTCCTCCCCCCTGTAATAATAACACAACAGCGATAGCCAACTCCTTGAAAGTGCTGATATTAACGATGATCTACAAACCCTCGAAACTACTAACTACACTTTCATATTCAGATAAGGTGAAAAATCATCAACCACCACCGCCACTGCTGCCGAAGCCGTATTGTTCGTCGGCGTCGGCAGTGGTGGTCTACACCACACCACAGTTCAGCATCATCGTTTATCGAATAACCGTCGCCTCAACCCTCCACACTTTTACCGCCACCACTACCACCGGAAGCATACTGTTGTAGTCTCATAACATCCTTCCATGCCCCCCGGAACATTATTAGCAATAAAAAAGCTTATCAACACCGAAAGATAACCTGTATCTAGTGGCTCATAATCCAACTGCCATAAAACAATCTTTATTCACATTAATCTCGTTATTGGGGTATAAGGTAATACAATAATACCAAGGGACCAGTCTATTATATACATAAACAGTTAATAAAGGTAGTACTGGTGTTGCGGACATATACAAGGCAGTAGTGGTAGTAGCAGTGGATAGTACGGTGATACAGTAAGGGAAGAAGGACTGGTAAGAACGAGAACTAATGAGAAGGCAATAATGAAACAGACTGAGACTACTACCATGGCGTGGTTTACCTTCCACCTAGCAACCGCCATGGTTCATCTTCTTGTTCTTGTTGTTGTAGTAGTAGTGTTGTTGTATATACAAAATTTAATAGAGCTTGAGGAGGAGGAGGAGGATAACAGGGAGAATGATATGTAATGTACAAAGTGATAATAACATCATCACCATCCTACTCGAACACTATGATCCAAACATTAATATGACATAATCAACAACAACAACCGCCGCCGCCAACGTGGGCGAGAGTGATGATGATGATGACGCTACAACCAGTGAGGCAGTTGCCTATAGTAATAAGAAGACAAAGAGGAGAAGACAAAGAGCAAGGAGAATGATTAACGAACGGCACCAACAACTACTACTGCTTCAGTAGAAGCTGTCGTAGGAGCTGCTGCTAGATAATGAAATATAATAATGTATTGCGAATCTTGTCAACGATGATATTGTTCTTGACGATAAAAAAGGCCTTCAGCTTGGGCCACAATGTCATACACATAAAAACATCACTGGCGGCCATGGCGACAAGCGACGCCAATCACAGCAATCAGTGAGTCAAAGCAGCAGCAGCCCATCGATTAGGCCTGTGTGCAGACCAAAGACCTATACCTGATTAACATGCATAAGACGACATAACATTACTGCCTCCTTTAATCCTACCCATGCTTAGCCTTAGCCTTACCAACAACATTACTAGACTGCTCTTGCTTTTGCATGCCTTGTCTAGCTTTCAACATTGCCCTTCTGGCAGCACATACCTCCGAATACTGATCTATACTGGCAAGATCACCAGCTTCAGCAATCGAGTAATCATCAACACCACCATTATCACCATTTAACAACAACTCCGGGAGAGAGTGCAATAAATAAGTCTGAAAGATACATTCCGCTCTCTATCGACTCCCCCTCTCTACTACTACCAGCTCTCTCTCCAGCTCCAATGTAGTTGGAACTTCCTTCAACAAGCAGGTCTTAACGGAAACGTTAGGATAGAGCATGCGAAGAGTTTTCGCTGGCTCCACATCCCCTCTCATATTACCAATTAAAAGAATCTACCACAGTTCCATATACCACAACAGCGACCCCCAATTCACCTGTGTTTCCACTGCATTGCCTGCTCCACTCGCCACATTACGGCAAAAGTCATTGCCCAACTTCACAATTGTCGGGCACTTTTGTCTAATGTATTGTCATCACCCACAAGTCCCATACTCACAACACCTTACTTCAGGCCTAGCTGGCGAGTCTCCTTAGGAGTATGAACTATTTGGGCCCGTTCTATTAGGGGGCGTAGTTCAGGGAAAAAGTTGTTGCAGCTCTGTCGAACCCATCCTTCGGTGCTAGAGCTCAGTATAATTAATCCATTATCGGACGACAGGCTTAAAAGTAATTCAATTACAGTAGCAGCAACACTTACGTATCGCTGAGAGAGAGTAACCTACAACCAACTCATACCAACTTTCCGACAAATCACAATCGCGTACCTTCCCACCGTGGCGGGCAATGTCCTTTGTTGGCAGGATTGTATCGTCCCAGTCTAGGATCGTAAGAAGACGATGGCTGTTGGCACTGTTGCCGGCCGGTCCACCGTAAGCAGCTGAGAAATCATTTGTTGGAGTCTCCATACCAGAGAGGAGGATGTCAAAAAACCTTTAATAAGATATAATAAACCAACAACGACACAGTAGCTAGCGAAAAGCCAGCGGGAAGCTAGCGTAGGCTAACGAGCCATGGAGCAATACTATATACACCGAAGAGCCAGGGGGTAAGGAAGGAGCAATATCATGCAAGCAATTCCATCATAGATTGCGGGCTCGCTACGCAATGAGTAATTACGTCACAGCGGTGGTGAGGTAGCATTATCAGCGACCCGGGTTCGATCCCGGGTGAGGGCATTTATCAAACATAGCAATTCCACATTATCTTTCTCCTGTATGCGTCAACTGAAAGGTGCGCACACGTGGATTTAGAGAACCGCTTTGAAAGAAGCGATGAAGCGGCATAATGGCAGGCAGGAAAGAGCTCAACGAGTTTGCCCAACCCATCCGAAACTTGTCATTATGCGCTTAGTGAACGCATGTGCACGAACACACGCGTACGGAGACAGAGTCTATCCTTTTTTACAGGACACTTGCATCTTCCTTTCCAGAGCACCAGGACCGTAAGCTATATAGGGAGGACAGGCTTTTATAAGAAGAAGATCAAGATTAAAAGAAGAAGCCTTCTTGAAGTTACACTGAGAGGAATAATGTGAGCTATAGACTTTAGCCTATAGTCTTTCAGCTGCTTTCGATATCCCATGAACTGGCAGTACACACCACGGTGACATTCGCGACGCGATATGGGTCGACGCCGCAGCAGCAGATCTCCCACGCTTAACCTATTATATTATTGGCAATTACAACACAACAGAGATACATTAAGGATTTCATCATATTACTAGGAGACTTAAAGGGCAATGAAGTAGCATTGTCACGACCAGTAGAATAACATGGAAACAATGCTACCACCACCGTATAAGAAACCTTAACAACAACATCGTGATAACGTTACGAAACAGGAAACTCTGAACATTCGTACAATGTTGAAACAGAGCACACGATGTTTGACCATATCATTGCATACATCAACATTGCCAACAACAACACTTAGAAACACATCAATAAAGCGGTAAATACATAACCACTTGAATGAACCTTAGAGCACTTATATGGCTTGGATGTCGATAACATATTATTATTATCGGCTTCGAAAGCCACATATCACACCACCGACGATAGTAGCAAAGGTCATTAAAGCAGAGTCGCATCAACGATTAACAGCGACAATAGCTTATAGCATTACAACAGACATGTAGTAGTACAGGAAGGCGGATAACATTCTAGAACATAATAGAACTAGACCTTTACAGTATATAATAACCCGTATCACAGTAGCAGGAGAAAATTAAAGCACATTAATGGATGCCAACATAGAGAGCACTTTTACATCACTCCGCAATGGTACAGCCATTCTACAGTACAATACCCGCTATGTGAAGGGAAATACATGGCTGTTAAGAAAGCTTCGTTTATAAGAAGCGGAAAGGAAAATCACAAGTGAGCATTACTGCTCATAACCGTCTGCTATAATCGATAATCAAAATACAACGATACAGCGACAAGACTAACAACTGTTGCTGATGCCAACATCAGAACTGGCAAAGTTACACAGCCGATGACAACAGGTTTCGTTATCACCGAATTTGGCAGAACTTAGCCGCGCATGCGAAGGCAAGAACAACAGTAACCACGGAATTGGCCGCAACCAGATACCATAAGTTGTTTAGACAAATAGATGAAGCATAGAAATAAAGTGAACGATGAAAGGTATATCACAAGCTACTATCATTTACGTAGCCTTTATGGACAGCACATCACCAACAATGATATCACAACCTACAGCGAAGGGCAAATGCCGCAACACTGTAGCGGAGGCGATTTACATGAGGATGATGTTTCCGACAGCAACCATGGATAATGACAAGGAACGACTAAAGACCATATTGTATATAAGACCATATACTCTTAATGAGTAGTAATTGTATGAATAGATAATAAGATAGTAAACTATTTCTTCTTGCTACAGCTTTTGTTATAGAATTACGATTACAAACTCATTTGAGCACTCATAGGCGATGATGCCAATACGCTGTTACTATTGCAAGTGATAGTAGTACACAGCAATAACGATACGACATCCTCAAGAGGGTAAAAAGCATCGCAAAGCAGCATAGTACTCGCCTCCAGTGGTGGCGCACCGCAACAGAAACAGCAATATGTACACCGCTATAGTAGGAAAAACAACACCTCACGCCTGGGCCTCTAGATCATCAACAGGAGACTTAGAGTTCATCACGACATCCGACTTTGATGATTCGCCATCAAAGTCGTATGAGTCACTTTCCTTATTCTTCGACGACTCTTTGTCGGCAACAGCCATGTTGGCCGCTGCAACCCTGTTGAAGTAGGGAATGAGAGCCAGACTACCGATGGCACCGAGAACACAGAAACCTATGAGAACCATATAGTAGTAATCGTAATGTGATCCGCCCCAAGTAGAAGGATCTTCGGGCTTGAAATCGGGTAACCAGGGAGAGCATACTTGGAATAAAACGGCCGAAAGCATAGAACCAAAGGAGAAGAATAGCAAGTTCAAACCAGAAGCACAGGCCTTCAACTGCCCAGGGGAATAGGTGAATGCAACCTCGTAAGAAGTAGCAAATAGGAAACATTCTCCCAGAGCAATTAGCCAGAACTGAGGAACCTGCCACCATGCCGAAACCGAGAACATAGGCTTGGCCATAACAACATACTCCAACCCCATAGCACAAAGGAGAGAGCAAGCGCCCGCAATGCAACCCATACAGAATCTTGCCAACACTGACGGGAACATGTTCTTCCTTTGGAGATAGGGGAATATGACTTGATCCAAGATCAGCGAGTTAATGATAACCGCGAAAGGATCAACGTTCTGGAACATAGCTGCCGGCATATCCCAACCGAAGGTGTCTGTATCCATCTTAGTAGCCTGCGTCAGGTAAGCTGTCGTCATTTGGGTATACACCATTTGGAATGGTATCACAATGGTGAACATAGGAACCAAACGTAGCAAGCACTTAGTATCTTCGATGAAGGAGTCATCGAACTTTCCACCTTTAGATTTCTTGCATTTCTCGAATGATAATTTAGTGCATGCTACACCGATCACCTCCACCACTTGCAACACTGCTGAACCTTGCGGCTTTGGCTTAACGTAACGACCAAGCAAACCACCAGTAAGGAACACCACACAGGCACACAGGAACACAATCGTAATAAATAAGAAGGCCACAAAGAAGGAGCATTCTTGGACAAGGATGGGAGAGACTATACCACCAATGATGCTACCTACATTGATAGTAGCATAAAAGTAGGTGTAATACCTTGTGATAAGGTCTTTATGATGCTCCGGATGGAACTGTTGAGCGCCCATAATGTTGACACAGCTTTTAATACCACCAGCACCAAGTGCAATCAGGAAAAGTAATGCCACATCAATCATCCATTGTTCAGAAATAGACTCGATAGCTGATAACGTTAATAGAATCAACCCGCAGGCATAGATCAGAGAGAACACTACGATAGTAACGTATAGACCCAGTACTGTATCAGACAGAGCTGCTGACACTAAAGGGGTCAAATAAATAATCGAGTTGAAAATAGAAATGTACGAGTTGGCGCCGCTATCATCCATCCCAGCAAACTCCTTCAGAAAGGTCTGCAAGTTGGGTGTTAGACCATAGTATGCTAACCGTTCACAAAGCTCTTGACCAAGAATAAAAACGACCGAACGTAAGAAAGGATGCTCGTAGTAATGATAGGTATTGCCAGAAGCATCGGTCCATGCTAAGGGCTTGCTGCTTTGAACTTCACTGGCTGCCGAGAAAATCCGGGGCATTTAACAACAAGAAACAGAGTAACTTAATAAAATTAAAGTGACATGAAATCTCTAAGGTCCACACTACACTATAGCTCTAGCCTAGACACATCACGCTTTAGTGTTCCTCAAATGGTCTCCCCAAAGCTAGTAATTCCATCTTGGCTGCCAGCGCACTAACGACATAATTTCTTCCCTCTCAGCATTTTCTCATTCCACTGTGCACTAGTGTAGCAAAGCTGAATGAGAAACCAAATCAAACCTGCGTAGTTATATATAATACGAAGGAACGTGACCTACGCTAGCTGCATCAGAAATCACAGGTGAAGATTTCGAACGGAAAATGCGCGCGCCATTGTAATCGATTTAGAGAAAAACTCGCAAATCAATATTTTTGCTCTATTGGGGCCGGCCCTTCATCACTAGCACTAGTAACTCAGTAGACCTCTTCTCTTGGCATTCTTCGCACTTTCTAGAACCCCAGTTAACAAAATACTTGAGGAAGAGTATCCAAACACATCCGGTGTAGCGAAATGTACGAGTGGATCAATTCACATATAATAAAGGATATTCTCAATAACGCACTTATTGCACTTTAACCCCCTACCCCGAATGAGCTAGAGGTGTGCCAATATGTTGGAAATGCTGCTGTCAACTATAACACAATACGGTACAGAATGAATGGGTAGCGATAAATGGAATATATAATGTAGGAACGTAGGAAAGGGATAACCTTAAGTTCTTAATTCAATATTAAGTACGAGTACGAGTATTAAGATATGCCTTCGGGGCTAGTGACGCAACAGAGTAGGAGGCCAATACCACCACAGCAACAACACAACCAGCAGAATATTGCGTAGTTGTGCAGTAACAGCAATAGCATCAGCGATGGCGACCTGTCCCGTAGAATATACAGTCATGTGTCTGATGACGATGTTGTAGGCGTGTCGTGCTCTAGTAGGGGCGGCTTTGGTGTCGCATTAGATGATACGTCAGTCCGCTTGGTGTAGGTTATATACAGATAGGCCAATACACAAACAACAGGTGCCAAGAATACCCAACCATAGGGCTCTGGTACCTTAATTTGGTCTTGAGTAGTTGAACTGAATAATGCAGCTCCACCGCCTAACACCAAAGTAGCATCATAAGCCAAACCAAAGGCAACAATAGCAGCATAAAGGATAACCTTTGATAGCTTATTGCGTGATGTATTGATTGCATACAAACGATAAGCTACATTAGCAATAAGTGGGGTTCTACAACCAAGCATTGTGGTTAATATAACCATATCTCTTACAGGTATCCACCACTGCTTAACAGGATTTAGCCCATTATATGACAGTAGAAATGCCAATCTTGGTAGACCATAGGCTATAAAGGGAGCTACCACAATGTAGACACCTCGTCTACTTAGAGTCCATATAGGCATCTGTGTTGCGGCTATCTCATCCCAATGTGCTCGAAGATTCTCCTCGAACTCAGCTTCTGAGCCATACCATTGGGATATACTCTCCCTAATAAACGCACGGTCTTCCTGTAGAGTACACTGGGCGCTCGCCACAGTAAAGTTGGTGATCTGAGCTTGTAAGTTAGCCTTTGCCGGGATAAATATGAAGCAAACAATGGTACTTATAATAATAGTGACAGCGGCCTCGAGAACTAAATACAGAATAAGGGGAGTAAACGACTCAACTCGGCCGGCTACCACTGATAGATCGATCGACATCATTATGATCAAGATAGTCACTTCGCATGCTGCCACTAGTATACAGAATTTAGTCTGCATATTAGAAATGAAAGTGACTCCCCCTGGCTCATGTGTTCTCAAGAACCCTGCCAGTTCGAAGACACACCACAGTCTTGAAAAGTAGTCAGTCGACCAGAGTATGACAAGACCTTCGGAGCGGCTCAAGAAAGAGCTAATATGATGGATGCCGATATACTTCAGTTCTAAGTCATCTTGGGAGATACAACACTTGTCCAGAAACACTAGTTGATCTTTATGAAACAGCCTCATAGCAAGATAGCCAAGAGTAACACCTGCCGCCAAGGCAACAAGGCCGGACATCTCGACTATATAGGAGGCTATCTCACGGTCCTCTGGTAAGAAATATATCATAATCGATAACGATATTGATATTGTTAGCATGACTATATACCCTATATGAATATAATAGGCAGTTATCAGTGAGAGATGCTTCCAGAAGGCATTGGCGCCCCAAGAATGACTTATGAACAAATCCAATAGTTCCACAGGCTCGGATAGATTATACGTAGAATTAGTGCCTTTAGAACCCCAAAATATTGACCAACGTGCTGCAATATCAGATAATGATACCCCACGTAGGGCACTGTCTCGACGTTGTATTTGGTAATGGTTGATGATGTCACCGCCGCTCTCCGCCTTACCAGGATGATGTGGGATCTGTTGTAGTGTCTCCGAATCCATGTATTGGATCGGTTCCAGGTCCGTAAGCCCTAGGCCACCCATAGAAGGACGGGATTAGTAGATATAACACAATTAAAAGAGTAACACAACGTAGCGGAACTGATACAAAAACCGATAAAACAAATGAGCCAAGAAATTGGAGAGATTATAGCATTTTAGAACACATCATTTTTCTCAAGACGAAATACTGTGAATGGATAATGACAGGATTAATAATATACCTAGAACACAAGGCTTCAAGAACCGTGTAGTAATATTCATATTGACAATGTAAATGAGGCAATATAATAATAAGAATTGACAGAAAAATGGTATAACGATTGTTACGCATATTAACCTTACACTAAGCTAAAGCTAGCGACAGCCATATACATTGGAAGGCCCGAATTTAACTACACCTTGGGACCGCATATCATTATTGGGATGAGTGCGTAATAAAGATGACATATATACACCTATCTGACGGATGCCAAAGCGAGTCCTATGTCCCCCACCGATGAAGCAGGACCGTTCACCTTGGAAATATATCGATTACTTGGGCGAGCGCTAATTTCTTGAAAGTTAGGCCTCATGTTCATCTTGGCCTCGAACAGGGCGGATTTGAGTTAGATTGTTTAGTGAATGGTCACCGAAGTGGCCCATGCTCCCATCGATGATGTGACAAGAAGATTAAGCGGTGAAAATGGGCTTCCGGAGAAAGAGTTAATACAAATGTAGTAGTGGGGAGACAGGATATTGGGGAGGTTATGGGTTAGGAGTCCGCATACCATATCATCCGAGTTGAACCTGGATGAATCTAAATCTGACAATTACTCTGAAACGGACAAGCTTGGCGCTGGTAGGGTGTATTGGTATATGACAGTAATGTTATTCCTCCTATAGGGATAGTATGTGTTGAGTCATTAGCAGCTACCTTCCGTATAATGGAGAGAAGGAGGTTATTAAGGGTAGTATGAGGGGATACTACCTGCACGGTAGACTGCATATAGTCGAACTCTTCAAGCTGGCTTGAAAATGCCCCCAGTTAAAATATAGTTCCGCGTGGGGAATGTGTGAATACCAAATACCAGCTATAGTCTCCTAGGGGCAGTTTAATAAGCACCACGCATCTTTACACTAACACTTTGTATAAAACGTATAATCTAGGCAGCAAAGCTCCGCACAGAAGTACGAAAATCTCGAGGAGGCCTTTATGTTGGTATCATGCGCGCCGCATATTCTGAGCCAGAGAACTTTTATGCGTCTCGGGTCTATAATTTCTCTCCAACGCATGTGGCTGCTCTAGAAAGTGCTCTTCAAGTCTGATCCTTCCATTGCGTAGGTTCTTCACCGTCCGATCCGCGCTAGATCTGTTAGCCAGGGTATCCTACAGGCTGTATTAATATTCTGTCTCTTCATTGTGTTATGTCAGCAGTTAGGCCTCAACATAAGCTCCTCGGGGGTTACAAATGTAATACCAGCCTTCCCATTAAGGGTTCCTTATGCTTACTTAGCGTTGGGCTGTCCCCCTATGGGCACCTGTTGTGGTGACATGTCTGGTAGTAGTAGCAGCTTTGATGAGTGTAACACAATCTCAGCAGTTTGTTATACCTACCTTAATGCTTACTACACTGTAATAACCCTCCTATTAGCCTTACCATAATAGATCCAGGTACCTGGGCATGATGTGGTTGGCTTGGGTTTACGATCCTGACTCTGACAGGACACTCTTCTTCCTGCTCAGACCTACTAAGGTAGTCTCCTCTCGCCGCCTCCAGGCTGTCATTTTGCCATCCAGAGCGAAAGGCTTGTTCTAATACTAGTGATGTGCATTGAGCTGGGCCTGTTCCTGGCGTATTGTCTGCTCCATTGGCTATACCCTTTGTTGATTGATAGTATATCCGAGACATGGCTAGCGAAACACTGGTAGTAGCACTGCAGGTGGTGTTGGGACGAAATATGTCTTCGATTAGGTTTAGACTGCAGTATGAGGGTGATGGATGGTTCAGATACGTCCCTTATGGTATCTTTACACCACGTACCTGGAGGAGATGTCGGTATACTGGCTCAACTGATAGGGAGGTAGTACAGGGTAATAGAGGATATGTACAAAGGGGAATGATGATAACTGTGCTACTCGGTTTCCTGGGACCAGTCTGGTTGGTTAGCTTTTCTCTGTTGAAAACTATGTTTTTTGGCCGAAAAATAGAGTAGAATACCTTTCTCAATATCATCATGGACTTCTTTCAAGCGGGGAGATGAAACCAAATAATAAATTACTCAAATTGTAGCTATTGTCGGAGATAGGCTTGATTCGTGGACAAGGCGATGAGTGGGAGATAGGCTTGATTAGTGGACAAGGCGATGAGTGGGAGATAGGCTTGATTAGGGTCGCCCCCACGGCACCGGCGAGTGGCGTGATGACTCCTTCCACGGTGAGTGTTTGATGGGGAGGTTTTGCCATGGTGAGCCTGTGGGTCCATTCCGTGCCCGTGAGTTCGGCTCTGGATCACTATCAGTTCAAACATTTATAATGTAATATAAGGGTAGAGGAGGATAAGGTAGTCTTACTAAGTGTAGGTATGCTACTAGTAGGGCGGAGGAGGATATACGGGAGACACATTTCACACCTAGCCGGTCGATAGATGGTATGAGGTTTGGTGTAGTTGGAGTAGAGTGTTGCTCTGGTGGGGACTTCTATGCCCATCTACCGCAGGTAGTAACGTCTGGAAGTGATCCTTGGGGTGCATTTAACTACCGTTATTGAGCGACAATAGTGAGAAGCGGGTTACCTTTCGTTGGGAACTGTTTGGGGTTGTTTTGGTGATGTACCGAGTCAGCACTACTGAGGAGCTACTTCGGGGAATGCTAGGAAATACATCAAAGTCTCTCTGCTTCCTCGTGTCAGCCGTGGCACTTCGGCCATGGCTTTAGAAGACAATACACAATTTAGAGATCTATGAATTATTAAATGTTGCTTATTTTCTATTCAATAAGTTTATTATTATTAGTAACTTCATTATTAATGCATTACTATGCATCTGCCTGTAAAGTATCAATTCGGTATGAGGGAAACATATAACATCATTTCCCGGACTGCTTGTTGCCTTACCCCACCATGCGCTGTGATGTACATGGTGTTTAGGTTACTGATAGAGTAGGAGAGGAGACTAGAGATGTCTGCACGGCATTACGGACACTTAAGAGGAGCTTGACCAGTACAGATTCCGAAACCACCACCTTCAGTAGGTCTGAATCATTACTAACGTTACTATAATTATAGGTGCATCATCACCGTCCCGTGGAGGGGGTAATACCCTTACGAGCCGTCTTGAGGATGAAGATAGGCGTGTCACCGCCCATCTCTGGCCTAATCGGGGTTTAGAGATCCATGGTGGTTACGAGTGCAATGCCCGAGTTAAAGTGGTGGGCCGCTCCGTTTTCTTATTGGAGCCGATACCTATGACCACACCGTCCAGTGAGGCGTTGGTCTTTTTGCATGGCTACAATTGTCCGACCGAGTATGCCCTATTGCGGCTAGGACAGATGCTGGCTTTGGGTAGCTTTCCCGCTCATATCCATCCCTTTGTGTTTTCCCAAGCCACTGGGCAGACCTTCTCCTATATAAAGGCAAAGGAGTGTATTGGCCAGTTCGCTGGGGACCTTTTGGATTTCCTATTGGACCTTCGAAGGCGAGGTTATCATCACGTCCACTGTCTGGTGCACAGTATGGCAGCACACCTGTTCTTCATGATGCTGGAGGAGTATGAGAATCGTCGCTTGCTCGACCCGGAGTCCACCGAGATACTAAAGTTGGCCAACGTAGTCCTTATTAATGCAGATTTCCCCCTTACTAGTTTTGAAGAAGTGCATGTCCCTCGGGTATTGGAGGTAGCAGACAGACTTACGATGTACTGTGATGACCGAGACTTCGCTCTGCTGTGCTCGGAGGTGTGCCTGCGCGATAAAGTTGTCGGGCGGAAGATTTGGCCGGTTTGCGCCCGGCCCAGCGGGTCTCTTCCGTACGGTAGGAGCCGGATAGACGTTATGGACTGCCGGCACATGCAGCAGAACGTTCACTCTATTCGGCACAATTATTTCAATTTAAACGTACAAATTGTCAGTGATATAGCGGAGCTGGTGACAGACCATTGTGGGGCGGATCAACGGTTGACGAGAACGGTGCGGCAGGTGGCTGGGGAGAATGTCTTCAGTTTCCTCTGTCCGCCAAAGTATGTTAAAAATGAGTAGCCAAGAAATTAGAGATTTTAAGTATTGTAAGTATTCTGATACTGTAAGCTCTCGTTGCCGATCATCGGCATGTATACTGTCATCGTTGCTTTATTTTCAAGGCTCTTTCAGGGAAGTTGAGTTGCTCGTTTCTGGAGGTCTCGGTTCTCAGTATGCTTTGGAGTGGCTTCTTGCGAGAGGTCGCTGATGATGTCCGTGGCTTTGCCAGCCAGCTTCATCGAGATGTCTGCGGTGATCTAGACTACTATGGTGAAACGCCAAGTACTGATGACGCCTCAACCGACTCGGAAAGCCTAGAAGGGGACTGCATTTGGGAGGGGATGTAGTATAAAGTAGAGGCATAGGGAAGGGTAATTTTGCCTTCTGGATAGGCCGTTCGGTGCTATCAATACAGTTGACGTATTGACGTGTCGATCAGAGGCTAAGTCAGGCTGTGTCCCCAAATGGAGGTACATGCAGCATAATGAAGAAGAGGAATTGACCGATTCGGAAGGGAGCAGCAGGTGGCGGCGGGGGCAAGCTTGTCCCAATTGTGTGCTCGTATCTTTTGTTAACAGGTCTACCTCTTTCGCGTCGTCCTGTAGAGCTGAAGCTACTGTGCAGACCGACGCTGGGTACGTGGAGGAGCTTGAGGAGACAGTAGCCGCCTTGGAAGTATCAGTTAGCTGGGCGGTTAGAGTAGGATAGTGAGCCTCAGGCGCAGATAGACGAACTAAGAAGGATGCTCGGCGCCGGTAGTAACCAGGATGTGTTGCTAGGCGGCAGTGAGCAGCAGCCTCCTATACCCCTACTACCGATGTCCAACTCAATAAATGCCAATAGGGACGACCACCGCCATGATTCGCCTCGATCAAGTGTAATATGGCAGAGGGAGGCTTGTAGGAGATATACGCAAGGCCAATACGGTGGGATTATAGTAGGGTAAATTCACAGTGCGGGTAGTAGAAGTGATGGCTGTTGGGGGAAAGGAGAGAATATCTTTGGCGCTCTCAGTAAAATGGAATCTTAGACACCATTCAAGGTCTGAAGTGCGGTGTAAACTTATTAAGAATGAAACTCTAATGATGATTAGGTTTATGTAGGTACTGGGGAGCGGTAGCATACCAACAACCGAGAGCTTCATAATATACTCCTCAGAGGACTTAGAGGGTTACTCCGACTTCGAGGACAACTCCTGACAAGTTCATTTTGACAAGTGGAAATATCGGCATCTTTATTGGTGATTATTAACTCATATCAACTAGTGATTTAACCTCGCTTACCCGCTGAGCTTTGGGTTCTCGAGGAGTAGATGTCGACCTGTTAGCAGCTTGGCTTAGCTTTATTATGACTGTCCCTCCACAGAAACTATCAACGCCAGAACCGACTAAGGTTATTAGTAGACAGGCACTCCGGAGCAAGTACAGGGAGATCAAGGCTTCAATCGATCAGACGATCGATTTGATACCGGCTCATCAGTATCTTCAAACAGTGACCTTCGGGGACTCTCCCCTGACTGTCCAGGAGGCAGGCTACCACAATAGGCAGCTGGACCCTCGAGGGGTTAAAGGCACGTCCAAGGTGCTAGAGGAGGTGCTGAGTAAACGGAAAGCGGAACAGAGCAAAAGCGCGTCTAAGAAGAACCCCGCGGCGGCGAAAAAGAAGAAGGCTAGTAATAATGGAGAGTGCCTCTGGTGGGTATGGCGGCAATGTGCTCAGAGGCGTCCCGTCCGGTGTCTGGAGCTGAGCTTCGGGAGAAGCTGCATGCTAAGATAGAAGCAATGAGGTGAGGGAAAGGGTATGCAGTGGGGGAATTGGAGACATTTTAGGGAAGCTAGAGAGACCCAGAAAGAATGGAAAAAAGCTGCTAAGGAGAACGAGGAGGTAGTAATAAGGAGGAAGGGCTAGGAGAATGTTTGCCGTCATGTTGCTCCGAGAGGTCAGGGGCCGATTCACGGTGTGATTTAGCCTACTTGACGGACGTGTTTGGACTCACTTTGTGTCCAAACTCGAACTTGACTCAATTCTCCACACTTTGAAGAGTTACCCTTTCGGATTATAAGGATCGTCTACCAGAAATGTTTGAATGGTTTAAGTAGCACTATACTGTATAGTGATAACTGTACAACACCGATGCCTCAACAGCAGTGCGAATGCTAGCTGTTGTTATCTATCCGAAATAGGACAGAATACGATGAATGATTGTATTTGATCAGAACGCAGTAGATGCCGGTGAGGCAAAGAGGCTCCGAAGGGCCAAGGAGAAGGCAGCAGCAGCTGAGAGAAGAAAGAAGGGGAAGAATGGTGGTAGAAAGAAGGGGGAAATGAAGGCAGCGGTGGCGGCTAAGAGGAAGGAGAGGGAGGCTGCTGCTGCCGCCGATGTAGAGGAGCAGGCTGCTACTGTCAAGGAGGATCTAGACTTCAGCTCCTTCAACTTTAAGAAGAGGGCAGCTGATGGTAATCGGAAGGGCGTGGGTTCGATCCTTGGCGATGGCATTCTTAGTGGAAGAGTATAAGGAGAAGAAGGTGTCTAAGCGACAGAGATTGGATAAGGAGATACAACAGGCCGAGAAGGAACAGCAGCAAATAGCTCAGGCGGCCACCGCTGAGGAGAGGGTTAAACTAAGCCAAGATAAGGCCATAGAGAGGGTAGGTGTATGGGGGAGGGGGGTTGAACGTACGAGGAAATTTGGTATAGGCAATGAAGAGAGCAGCGGGAGAAAAGGTCCATGATGATGTACATAAACTGAGGAAGGCACAAAAGACTATTGATAAAAAGAAGAACAAGTCTAGGGAGGAATGGTAGGAATATTAAATAGTAGATGGAATGAAGTATTGGTGTGTAGGGCTGCCCGCACTAGGGAAGTTAAGGATAAGCAAGCAGCTGAACAGGCTAAGCGAAAGGAAAACATACAGAAATACCGAGGAAAGAACGCACGGAAGTCTCTGGCGGAGAAGTCTAATGAAGCTTGATACCAACTGATACACATCTCCTATTAACAACAATAGCTGATGCGTTGAGGGGAGGATGATGGCTCCGTCTATTACTCCGGTCGTTACCACCGTCTTTGAGTCTGATATTGTCAGATCTTCCGCGCGAAATTCCAGAGTTAGGGCCGAGGTCTATCGAGACTTCGCGAAATCGATGGGGCATACGGGTGTAGCTAGAGGTGTCAGAATTTTACGTCCTATCAATGTCTGGAGTATTGTTTTGTCCCACCTGCGGGAATTTACTAGTCTTACAAGCTGGCCATGATACGATGAAGTAAAGCCACTGGTGACGCTGCTACGCTTACGAACGGTCCCGTAGGTACTGGTGTCGGACATGCCCTTATCTCTTTCCTATATCAGAGAAATTAACCCAAAAAGAAATACTCCACAAGGAAGGTACGGGTCGCAGGTTCGATCCCTGGTGAGGGCATTTTTCTCATTTCAGGTGGCCCTGTAGTGGAGGACGTTCTCGGCGGCCCTGACGCCTGGAAGGATGTCCAGCAAACCGAAGGTAACTCTCCCTGTTATTTTCAGCTATTATCACTGAGTCTCCTATTTAGCGGTGTGTCCGGCTGATGGATGTGATTCTAATAGAGCATACTTCAAACAGATGCAGATAAGAAGCGCCGATGAACCAATGACAACCTTCTATCGATGCGTTAAATGTGGGAACATATGGCGCGGCGACTAACGTTTCTACTACTGTGGCTGTGTTGAGTGGTATCCCAGAGCTAGTTGAATCTTGCAATCTTGCATTTCCTCAACGATACTGTGATATGTGCCTTTTGCTAGTTAATATTTGTTGTTGTTATTATTTATAATGAGTAGTTATCCATTAGAGTTGTCTGCACAGGAGCAGGCCAAGGCCGATGGTGCCATGTGTGGCTCGGAGACCTATCACAAGGTTGTTGATTCAGAAGCATATGCCAAGACCAAGCAGGCTGCTGGCTATGTCTGGGACAAGACCTGTCAGGGTTATGATTACCTGCTTACTAAGTCTGAAGAAGGCCTTGATCTGGATAGGGACGGCAAGTCCCAGCTGGGCAGGAGCTGGTCGGTGCTAAGTACAGCTACCGGTATAGTTTGGAGGAATACTCCACGTTATGTGAGGGAAGCTAGAGATATGGTACAGAAGACATGTGTTAGTAATAGCACTGATAAGGATGCTAATACGGAGCTTACCGGCAGCAGTGAAGCAGCGGAAGAGGCTCAGAAGGTGCCCATTGTGGATGACATCGAGAAGACCGGCAATGTTACTGAGGTTACCGAGGCTCCTGCTAAACCTGTTGGTCTTATTAGGGAGAATGACACCAAGCCGGTGGGGCTTGTACAGGAAAACAGCAGAGTTGATCCAGTTAAGGCTCATAATAGTGCTAGTGTACCACCAACACTACCGGGTGTCAACAAGAAGGTCGCTGATAACCGGAAGTCCTATGGTTCCAGCTCGGTCCCTACCAGTCGAGCTCCACCTACAGCTGCTGCCTACAAGTCCTCAGTGAGGGGACATTAAGCCTTAAGCATTGGTAAGTCTCTTGGATGAGATTGAACACTTGAAGGCTATTCCGTCTCCTCTTATTTGTGATTTGTATTTTACCAAGGCAATTTACACTTAAATCAGTTTCTTCGTTTACAACGGCTGTTGCGTCCCCCCAGTTGCCATCTCACGACGGCTTCGGCAGGTGTTAAAGATTTGTCAAAGTTATGTCAGCTGTTGATCGGTCTATCTGTAATACCGATTTTCTGGATAAGGTCGTAGATTCGGAGGCCTTTGCGGTATGCAAACAAGTGGCCGGTTGTGTCTGGCAAAAGTCCTGTGAAGGGTACGATTACCTCCTTACCAAGTCCGAGGAGGGTCTGTCACTCCAACGTGGAGATAGGTCCCAGCTGGGTAGGACCTGGAACGTTACTAGTACAGCGACCTGTGCGGCTTATAATGGTACTAAGGATTTCGTCGAGGAGCACTTTACACCGGAACGGAGGGAGAAGGCCTACGCAGCACTAGACTCCGCAGGAAAGGCCGCTGGAGCTGCTGCAGGGGCTGCTTATAAGTCTTTGAGCAAGGATTAGGTGGCCCGTTGACGTTAGGGTAGTAATAGTAATAGAGTCTATAATTTGGCCAGGAAGAGCCGCCTTCTAATGCTGCTAACTAGGAGTAATTTCTGTACCACAGTTGTGTAGTGTTGTGAGTCTGTAGAGGTCCGTTTCCGGGCGTGGAAGGACTTTGCTGTTTTGAATGGATAAAAGCCGTTCTCGGTTAGTAGGGGGAGCAGCGGTGGTGCTGCTCTCGGGGGCAATAGGGCTGGCTTACCTCGTTAAAGAGCGTAAACGATATAATAAGGTAGGGCTGGTCTCTAGGTGAGGTATGCACAATCCCTTCAGTCATCATCACCAATCGCAGTAGCAATAGTTGGGGACAGTTTTTGTGACGTGATATGTAGACTGGAGAAGGATGATCTACCACAATGGGGGGAGGATGTACTATACCGGGAGACGGCGTGGCTTCGGGAGGAGCTTGTACGGCTTTAGAGGTTGGCCAAGTCGGTGGATAGACTAGCGGGAGGGTCGGCTCTCAACTGCGCGGTGTGGCTGCGGTACTGCAATCCTGCGGCCACAGTGAGCATTGTTAAAACCTTCGATGACGGGGATTTCGCGGGTAATAGTAAACGGTGTGCGGAAAGCCATGTTCCTGGTTATTAGGGCAAGTCTTGAAAGCCAGGTTGAACGAGAGTAGGGTGAAGGTGAGACAGGGGGATAGGAGATCTAGCTCATACCACTCCTTCCCCAGATCCTACCATTAAGAGGCATCCAGCAGCAATATGACAGCGGAGTGTGTGTATGCTTGTCCGGTACTGAGGACCGTGCCTTCGTATCAAAGCGTAATAGTATGTTAAAAGGCTTAAGAGGAGCTGGTGAGGTCAGGCGGTACCATAGGAAAGATGAAGTCCAGCGATATAGACATCGACGCCTTCTTTGAGAGCATGTCACATGATGGTAACAACGCAAGCTCTACTCTGGCTTACAGAGTGTTCAGATACACCTATACGACATCTCCATTTGGCTGGTTATTACAATTGTGAGGGCCTTTGGGAGGGTGCAGTGGACCTTGTCAGTAGGGCCAAAGCGTAAGGTTAGGGTTGGTGGATCTAGGGTTTAGTCATCTTGCTCCGCAAAAACCTGCCCCTCAAAGATAAGAAACCGGCACAGAGTGTGCTCTTCGGGCAAATGAATTCTTCTTCTTCTTTTCTGAAAATATCTGTCGGCGCACGATGTCTCTCTGAGTTGGGTGATTATTATTGAGAGGCTAGGCTTTCGTACTGGGTGTGGGTCATTGAGGACCTAGGCATTATAGGAACCCATCAGGCATGAATGGACTCCTATCCTTCATAGTTATACCGAGAATGCCACCATCATTCTTGCTCCCATGTTTAGGGGTGCTTCATCACTGTGTGCTCCATACGGGCAAGTTGCTCGGCTACTATCCACGTAGTGCCTTTAAGTTATATTTCTCGCCATCCTCGTTATTTATGATATATCAGTCTAGAGTGCCTCTTGTGGCGTGGAGCAGTTGAAGCACTTTCGGACGTTCCTCCTCCTTCAGGGCCAGCTGCACTGTATCCCTGTCACCTCAGTTCGATGCCACTGGTCAGTGGGATGGTAACATAGGAGAACTCCTCGGCTTGATTGACCTGTTCATCTGCAATAACGAAGAGGCTTCCCACATCGCTAAGGCCTTGGGGGCCACCAAAGGAGGCAGAATCCACGTGCTGGTTACGTGCCTATCATAGCCTAGTCAGATTACGCCCCAGAAATCCTCCCATCGAGCAAGGAGGGTGTCGACGTGAAGGCGGAGAGAGACGCGAGCCACATCCTGTATCATGGGTTAGCATGCTGCTCTCATCCTAATAAGAGTAACACCCTTGCACTATGGAGAAGCTATAGAGGTTGTTCCGACTGTAGATCTACAAGTTGTTGTCACTTTGTCTGAGAAAGGAGCCTTTGTGGTGTCGACTAGAGGGCTACACTACTGTTCAGCGGAGAAGGTAAGCCGGAAAACGGTATCGGGAGGACTAACGTCGCTTCGTCTCCCTCAGGTTGAGCTGGTCGATGCCTGTGGTGCTGGTGATGCTTTTACAGCCGCCTTTATAAATTCCTGGTTGAGTGACCGTTCCGATGAGTCCTCAGCTCTCCAGGCTGGCTGCCATGCCGGTAGGCTCTCACTAGATTTGGGGCTTCTCATGGTGGTCCTTCAGGTGCATTGGCAGTCGGAGTAGCTGGCGGATCTGTGACGCCGTGACGCGGCTAGCATTAGCTCTGTTAATCATATGTTACGATTCGCATCCTGTTCCTGTTGGGGTTGTTGATTAAATCTTGCGAGTGCGTTGCGATCGATGTGGAGGTCATGGGTTGTTGACAGCGTTTCGTTCTCGCAAAACTACTATGGGCAATTTCTGCGATCGACCCACGGTAGCTAGCCCGGCCAATGACATCCTTACCGAGGAGGAGCACCGTTATATCTTCGAAAAGGGTAGGAGGGGAAAAGATTCCTCTGAGAACCTTCACAGTGCGCACCCTGTTCAGAGATGCAAGTTCAAGCGGCTAAGGCGATGCAGGAGGGAGGAGTCAAAGAGCTGCACTGTGGGGCTTGCGGGAACACCTTCGTATCTATGTAGTTGTATCCAGTCGTGGGAAGGTCGCAGGTTCGATCCTCAGGTCCGGTACGTCTTTCTTCTGTCCTGTCTGCCGCCAGCAGCAACAATTCCAATCGCCCTTTTCAAGTGACCTGGCCACGAGCACGAGTGACTACATCATCGTCACGCAACAGTCGCCACAGTACCAACAACAGCACACTCAACCGCAGCTGCTGAAACCTGGGCAAGAGGTCACCGTCACAAACAGCCCCCCTGTTCCGGGCTATTATGTCTCTTAGTAATTTTTGAGTAGTTCCTCTTAGCATGGCAGTTATTATCGTTTAAAAAAGAGAATACAGTTAGTGTTGAGTTTATAAGTGGAGGGTGCGCCACGACACAAAAACTGTCCCCGAAGGGCCAAGACGAACGAAGGGTTGTTGAGTGTGCCGATGATCTGTCGTCTGAGGGCGCTGCATCCGTCAGCCAGCCGAGCATTGCTTTCACCTATACAACCGACAGGACCGATCTCATCGAACTTAATGTCTAATAAGCGGGTATTCAAAACAGTATTGAAGTCGCAGCAGTTGCCACAACAGACGGGCGATAGAGCAGCCGACTTGCCGTCTGATAGTGGGGAACAGTCGAATGCTCCCGAGGAGGCTCCTATAGCCAAGCGGAGACCCTCTGCGGAGAAGACAGGTGAAACCTGCTTGAAGGGGGAGTCGCGTGATGGTTGAATTGTAGATGACTTTGTTTCCGCTGCGGACCAGCTAACTGAAGAGCGATCAGCGATCTCTGAAGTAGAGGAAGCACCGGGGAAGTCGGGCGGTAAAGAAGGCCAACGGCCGATGCTGACTCACTTCGTTGCCGTACGTGCCGGGCTGGCTGGCTGGCTGTCTGAAGGGGGGACGACTGTTGTATCAGATTCGAGTTACAAACCCGAAGGTGCTGGACTATTGCGAAAGAGTGCAGAAAAGCGTCACTGAAGAGGCCCACGCGATAATGAAGGAGGCTTGTGTGAAGAGGGAGAAGGTGCATCTTTCGATGGCTGTTATGAGGTATGGAAGCATTACTGCTTGGCTAAGTGAAGGGAGGCAGGTTGGAGAGCAATGAGAGGGAGCAGGATGCCATCAATGCCATAAAGATCGCCACGAAGGAACTACTTGACGAGAAAAAGGAGATAAGGATTAGGCCAACGGAACTAGGGTGAGAGCTGGAGGCGTGATAGCGATAACGTTACCATCAGATCGTTCCCAGGCGTTCTTCATTTGAAGATGGATGACGATACGGCAACAGTCTTAAAGAGGTGGCGCAGGTTTCTGTTATTCCTAGGGATTTTTCGACTTATAGATATTACGAACTATTGTCTACCGAGTTGAGGAAGAGGAACATACAGATGGCCAAGGAGAAAAGTGAGGCTCCTAGAGCGCTACTGGAACACCGTCCCTTCGCCAGGCTCCGAATTCAAGCCACATGTGACGATCATAAAATCAGCACAGGGAATGAGGAAGGCCAGGGTAGGCTGACGCTGGGGGCAGTTCAGAGGATCTAAAGAAACTGTCTTCTCAGAAATTCCCGGAGTTGAAAAAGAAGAATAAGGAAGCCAAGGCAGCCTTAAAGATACCATCAATTGATGACATCAAGCAGAAGCTGGGCGACGAGGCGGAACTTGTAAGTTGGATAAAGCTCACTGTGTGGGGCAAGGATCTTATTAGGGAGGCGACACGGAGCAGAAAGTGGATAAGATTGAGTTATGTTCCATGCTGAGTAAGCCTCCGGCCTCTGTCTCGAACCCGGCGAGCTTTCTTGTTCGTAAACCATTCATCCGTTATTAGAGGATAAACAAGCGGACGGCTTCTTCGCGGTCGATTACACTTTACCACTGGATGAGGATATCGAAATAACTGAGGACATGCGGAAGACCGTAGCCCCTCCACCTGAGCCGGAAGAGACTAAAGCAAAGAAGGGGAATAAGGCGAATAAAGGTAGGCATCTTGGTGTATTGTGTAAGTGTATTTCTCCATAGGAGGCAAAAAGGAGAAGAAGCAGAAAAAAGATACTTCTGATAACGGCCAAGGAGGCAGTTGCCGTCTTGAAGTATGCGTGGAGGGATTGAGAATCCCACCGCCACCCTATCAGGTGCGGGTGACCTCGCCAGACTTCATGACTTTATGCGCGGATCTTCAAGATTTAGCAGTAAAGGAAGCTCCCAAGGAGGTTATGAGACAGGCGACTCTGAGCAAGGACAAGCTCCGTATAATACTGAATGATATAAAGTGAAACATCTCGCAACACTTATTTGCCAGTTGAAACGTTTTTTAAAATAGGATACCATCAGAGAAGGTAGAGGATTGTGTGGCGGCGTTGAAGTCAAGAGCCGATGAATTTTTGAAACAACAGGGACAGTTCAAGTTAGCCGGGGAAGCTGTCAAGTAGCGGGATTCTTCTCGCTGATGCTAATCATAGATATCATAGGTGCATAGCCAAGGGCGTCACACTGCAGCTCGCCGCTCCTTCATCAGAAGTTATCAAGGGGTGGGTTACGAACACCGTCGTATTATTCATCTTTATTTCCATCTATCTCTTCCCTAGGTTGCGGTCTGCTCTCGATGATGCTTTGGTTCAGGAAGGTATCACAATCGATGACAAAGGTGTTCCCCTGGCTGCATTCAGTTCTCCCTTTCAACCCCATCTGTCAGGTGACTTCGAGCCTTCCATCCTATTGGTAAGAACTCGAGGTTTGTCCAATAAGCTGGCAAGGCAGACTGAGGAGGTTTTCGCCGATACCGACGAAATCAAGTCGGAGATGGTGAGCTTCCTCTTGCATCATAGCGAGCCCTGATTAGTACTCAGGCATCCTCCTTTGCCACGAGCCTAGAGCTGCGACTCTTCACTATGATAGGTAGGCTTTCCACTGTCAAGAGGCCGCGTATTAGCTCATTCAGGTTCGGGTACAGTCCTACTGAGCATTCCTCTATTGTCCACTTCTTAGTGATTGATTATCTGTCTTGCTACACAATTGATTTTATCAATGACTCCGTTTCCCTTCTTTTCTGTCGAGTTGGTGAGTTTCGATTCCGGATATACTTTCCCGGTTGTTACTAGATAACTCAACGTGAGCAGATTATATAGAATATCACCATCATGCGAGTGCACAGTAGAAATGAGAAACTCAGTCTCTACTCATTTAGTGTTCATGGCAAAATCAACATACTCAGGGAAGGTAACTGAACACCATTCACTCAACAACAGCGAGGCAATGCCACCACCTTACTCAAGCCATCTTGGTCGACATCCACTTCCCGAACCTAAAACAGGCAACTCGATTGCCATACAGCTTTCAGTCACGTACAAACTCGTGCAGGTCCTCTTCGTGGAGCGTGCCTGTGTAGACACTTCTGATCTCTTGAGCGTCGATGATACCTGAGGAGGATACCTTATCAACTTCAAGTGTAGCGGAAGCCTTACCGTCACCGTCTTGGTCGAACTCCTCGAAGTCCCTCTCATAATCTGAATCATAGTCCAGTGCAGGAATGTGACCGAAGAGCACCATCACAGAGACGACAAGGCGAGCAGACCACATCAGAAGATGAAATAAAAAGACAAGTCTGAACTCGACGGGGATTGACTTAGTGAACTCAAGAGGATGGGAAGAATGCCAAGACCCAGCAAAAACACATTTATAGAGAAGCAATAGCATAAGTAGTGTACGGACAGTCGTCAACCATCTCCACTAGCAGCAGCAACAACAACGATAAATACTTATAGGCCTTCCCACCAGTCAACATATTCCAACTTGGAGCTCATTTCCGCCCCTAAGAGAATCACAGCAAATGAGCTTACTCAGATACCGAGAGCTTACGAAGTGTCTCTGTGGCACAGGCTAAGATCTGTCTCCGATGGAGGAAGTCCTCTGGCATCTCCCCGTTGAGAAGGCTATAGCATCCCCCAGCCTCAGACAGGATAAGCAGGCCGGCTGCGATGTCCCATTCCTTGATGCCCAACTCAAAGTAACTGAAACGGATGCAATCAATGGCGGGTTTGAAGTTGAGAAGGATGATTATTATAAAATGAAGGAACACGGGATGCCCAATGAGTTCTTGTCCAAATACTTTCAATCTCATATCTAGCATTTAGTAACGGAACACATATCTACTGTATATCATTCTAGAGATCCAATACCTTCCGCTGTCCCGCCCCAGTATTCGAAGCTACCACCATCACAGTCACCTAAAGCTTCATGAACGACGCTTCAGAGACAGGGATATACCCTTGTTGTGAAACGGTCGAAAGATTTTCTCTCACCAGTCTTCTCGGCCCATAGCAACGTAACACAGATCGATGGCTGCACTGCCAACCCTTCTGATATCCCTTGAATTATACCTGAGCATGCCAATAAAGTACTATACTCTGACAACGAGCCTGGCAGCTTACATCAACATACGATGATTCTTGCACACAGCATCAGCGATGCGCTTGGCACCTGGAAAGGAAAGACCTTCGAGGAGACAGTTAAGCCCCTTTAGATGTGCACAGAGAATAATTGCACGGTTGTTTATCCGGATAAAGCGTAATATTGTCGGTACCGATATATTTATCGCTTCTAATCATGTTTAATAATTTTCATCTTATCAAACTCATCGGCAGATATCCCCGCACCTACGTTCAGTGTCCTTTTGATCGCTTCTTAACAGAGGCACGTTGTAGCCCAAACCTGAGGAGGTATGTCGGCAACCTCGTACAACTCTACCAACCCAGCTTACTAACAAGAGCATCACCAAGCTGCTCCCTGCCGGAGGTTTGAATCCTGACAGGCTCGGAGGAGTCGGGCGAAATGTAGTAAGATCCTTCCCCAATGGATGCATACCACGACTGTGAAACAACAAACTAGTCGTATATCAGAAAAGTCACGCGCCGCAAAATACCTCATTCGTGATCGGATTGTGTATACATGCAAGCTTGATCTCTTTGTCAACCGCATAGGCGATAGCTGAAAAATCCAAGTCGATAAAACTCACCGAAGCATCATCATTATGAGACTTACAAGATGCACATTGCGGAAAAGTGCACACGAAGTTGGTGGTGCCTGAGCCAGAAGTGAGGAGTTGATGACTGGAGGCGGCCTACCATCGATTGGGTCAATGATCCATGTTGGATAGGAGGACAACACGTCCTCATCCTGAGCCGACTCCTCCGCCAAAAACTTGTGACTGAAAATATCTCATCAAGGAAAGTGGGCAATTTGAGGCTCACTTCGGAAAGGATTCGGAGATGGTGTTGATGAGGAACTTCTCCACACTAACATCGGTCTCCGTCACCTGAACGACACATTGCTCGGTGAAGCCTGTCGGGAAACGAACCAAAGGAGTCTCAACGAAGTCAGCACATGCTGTCTACCGGATACGAAACAAAGCATTCCCTGACGGACTGCCAATCCGGGGGACAACACACAATTATGTGGCGCGTGAAACTTAGGTGCGTAGTTGTCACAACGAGGCAAATGAATGAGTTAAATAATAAACGGGCATCCAAGCTACCAGATCGGCCGCCGAGACTTTGCAATCGATGTGCTTGGTCCTGTGAAAACCTTCTTTTATCAGCTTCCCTGCCTCCCGTGATATCTGTATAACATAATCGATCGTTGGCTCGGCGGCAGCAGCGGAGGAAGCTGGCATTGGGACAGGAAAAGAAAATCTACCATGAAGAGCAAACTGCAACTGGGAGCAACCACTCAACGGTGCACATGAACCTAAACCAAGTGGCCCACCTGAGGTTACTGCAATGGAGGCTCTCCTGAAAATTGGTGTTATCGGGATTTAGATACGTGAATCACGGTGAGCCGCTAGAGCTAAGACAACCTTCGTTGAAGATTAAGTCACAGTAGTTGCCAGAGCTGCAGAGTTAATCTGCTGAACTGAGCCCAGTCATGGGACGCTCATGCAAGATAGATTGATCCGAGCTCAACAGGTGATACATTATACAGTATGAGACATTATTATTATCAATGTTTATAGTCAGTATAGAACTTGCACAGATGGGTTCAGGGCAGAAAACGAGGAGAAGGCGACTATGGCGGTAGAATTGATAGTAAAATGGACTTTTGGTGATGACTTATCAATCCAACCGGCAGAGGTCAATGCACGTTAAGATGAAGACATCCCTCGGTGGAAGTGTGGCTGACTGTCAACTTCTTTCTGGGTCGGCATTCGCTCGTTTTCAAGGTCCATCGATCGGGCCTCGGCAAATTTCTGCAGTTCATTCTTCAAAGCATCACGACCAGATAATAATAAACCCGGTGCTAACCTGGTAATATAAATATAATTAATATCAATAAATATATTATAACCTATGTCCTGGGCATACACCTTTAAGATTGATAATAGTCTCATTCTCTTCTCTAAGGGTTTTAAACATAAGCATCATTCTACTTACCTAAATTAATAATATTAATAACATCATATATACTGTTACAGTCTGTATCTTCTTCCTCATACGGTCTGCCTTCTCCTTAGATATAGCCTTTCCACTAGCTTCAGCTTCTCTACCTAAACCATATCAGCTCCACCCCTCTCCTACCAGTCAGCACCAGCAGCACCAATCCTCCAACTACTACCTCTACCATTAGTACTACTTTTCTCAATAGCTTTGGCCCCCTCGGCCATCATATGTTGATGAAGGCGTGCTGCTAGCGACACGGATTTATTCTGACAACAACGGCACAAGATTCCACAGCCCGATTACGTACACCCGAGATCCACCAGTAGCTTATTCCAGTCCGACTGCCCGAGCCAAACCGCAGGGCAATCTTTAATGCTCATACCAAACGAGATGACTACGTTCCCTGTACTGTGCCCTACACAGTACTGGTTTACCATACAGTAGAAAATGTAAAACCGTACCACTGGATACTATAAATTCCGTCTGGGCTTCCGGTCTCTGTGTAGTTTCCACTATCAGTTAAGTTGCACTAGTACTACTACTACCACGACGACCGGTACAACTCTATGATGCCTCATAAGCCCTATAACCTTATTACTTGCTCCTCCGACAAGCTTGCCAATCGCGCAAGTTTGAGCTGTTGGAGATCGGCCTGTGGCAGTTGAGGGAGTTCCGCGTCAGCTACATCGGGAGCACGAGCGTACTGAGTAAGGAACAGCGTGAGTGTTCATGGAAAGTATTGAATAGCTACATCTCCTGACTCGTTCTGAGGATTGAGGATGTAGAATAACATCTCAGTTATCTTTTCCGCTACAAATGGCATAGACCAGGCAAATACATCCATAAAGTTAGGTAGATGATATCTATTTAATAATAATCATTAATTATAATAATAATATCACTTACGGATGCTTAGTGAAGTTGAATTGTAATATGTTCAAAGTATTATTTTCAAACTTCAATACCGCTCCCTAAAATAATATTATATTTTATATTTATAATATATATTACCTTATTATTATAAACATCACAATAATTAGGTGCTGAGAATATAGTAATAACAGATGGGAATCCTGTTGCCTCATTCGTTCCTGAATAGAGGTCACTACAGTAAAGCGATTAACACTAGTCAAAGCTTTCCTCAGTAAAATCACAGTTCAGACGAGGGTGTCTCACTGACGAGGAGACCACCGTGCTCTTTCGATAAGGCCACTCTCTGGGCGCTGCTACTGATCTGGTCGATTATATAGTCATTTCGGCACAGACTTTCCGGAGACCGACGCCAAGAGACCTAGTCTATATTAAACCACTTTGGTTCATGTTTACCATAAGTAACTCATCACCTTGGATGCGCAAGTTGAGCTCTAAAATATCTTTATCCCGCCTCCCCTATTATTACTATGCATTTTATATCCCTCCAACTGTGCCTCATGTGCTCTAATAACTGACAATAATCTGACCAGCGAATCCCCATCCACTTTACACTCCACAAATCGTACGAATTTTTCCCTAAGAACTTCGTCGCGGCCTCATAAGTGTAAAAGAAGCTGCAACCACGGACCTACCAACAGCGGAATGATATCACTGCCGCCAGCACTACTACGTCATTTGGAACGAAGGATTTCTCCTTGGACCTAAATGCTACTGGGCCTTCCTTCTCCTCCTCTGGATCGCTCCACAATATATCACTAGGGTAATTAGTAAGGGAGAGACAAGGCTTTATGAAATAGTACCAAAAAAGACCTTGTCGAGGAGGCTCTTGAAATCGGTTAATATTGTTGAAGTCATTAAGGGTATTCAAATCAGGTGACAAACCGCCGTGGATACAGAGGAATTTCCCTGAAGGGTCAACGATAAAAGGCTGAGAGGAGTAAGGCGCTACCGTTGACAACAGCAGCAAGCGGCAGACTATCGAAGGACTCCATAAACAACTCGTAGACAGTTAGGTTGTACTTGTATCTGCAAATCGATCAGATGGCACGCCTATCAACCTTGTGAGAATCTTTAGACGCACCAATGACGGATATAAGATTCACAGACTTAGGAAGTCGAGTCTCAACCGCTGGTTACCCTTTTACTCGCATTCATCCCGAAAGTTGAAAAATGCAGTCATTTGGCGACATTCATGATTCCCACGTAATAATGTTATCGTTTTAGGATAATTAATCTTTAATGCGTACCTATTATAATATTAAATAATAATATATATAATTATTACAATAATAATAACACTTCAACACTAAAACTACCTCTATCAACATAATCACCAAGGAAGAGATATCTAATCAACAACAAATTAATGATGATGAGTTAATAATAATACCGTACTGTGTTGTAGATGGATCACCTCCAACATCCAACAACTTCATTAAATCATAATATCTAATAATAATATTATTTATTAATTTATTAATTATTATTACTGTCCATGTATATCCCCAACAACTGTTATTGGATCTTTAAGTTTAACCATATTAGGTTCGGCTGCACAAAGCTCAGAACACCATTTAACTATTCTATTAATTGATTCAATATACAATCTTCCTTCACCAAACTAATAATAATATAAATAATATATTATTATATATATAACTTACTAAATGCTTTTTCAAACATCGCCAATCTGGTGGGGATGTCTCACCACCTGGGAATAGTAACTCTGGTGACAGGGGCTGACAACGAACCTCATCTCCTTCCGCGCATACATATCGTTATTACTGCTCTCGGTGGTGGACTAACACTTCTTATCGGTCGATCGTGGAGAGGATCCTTCAATGGTTCCATTCTACTCTCGAAAATAGTACCCAAACTACAGATAACATCTTTTCCCCTTTCCGATGAGCCTCCAAGTCCCCCTGACTTGACAAAATCCCAAACCTTAAGGGGAATAGTATTCTTTATAACACGACATTTGCTGTATATTAATAATGGATCATCATGGACTACACAATAGCAGAAATCACACATGGTGATGGTGGTGCGAATAAAGTGTACTAGGGCGATAGGGTCGGTGAGGCAGGGGACGATCCACCATGCTGGTGAAAGTGAGGTTGACTATTCACTTGTTCTTGGGTCGGCATTCGCTCGTTTTCGAGGTCCAGATTCTTGACCTCGGCAAATTTCTGCAGTTCATTCTTCAAAGCATCACGACCAGATAATAATAAACCAGGTGCTAACCTGGTAATATAAATATAATTAATATCAATAAATATATTATAACCTATGTCCTGGGCATACACCTTTAAGATTGATAATAGTCTCATTCTCTTCTCTAAGGGTTTTAAACATAAGCATCATTCTACTTACCTAAATTAATAATATTAATAATATCATATATATCATTACAGTCTGTATCTTCTTCCTCATACGGTCTGCCTTCTCCTTAGTCGATTCCTTCACCGGTGACTCAGCCTCCCGACCTGCCTCATACTACCAAATATACCCCATAAACTAGCATTACCTTCCTCAACAACCTTAGCAGCTTCCGCCATCATATGCTGGTGTAACCGCGCCGCCAATGACACCGATGCATTCTGAGGTTCTCTCCATTCCCAACAGAGACCCAACCCACAACTACCTGCTCCTCAGAAAGACTTGCAGATCTCGCCAAGTTGAGCTGCTTCACATCAGCCTGTGGCAAATCGGGCAGTTCTAGCTCGGATACCTCAGTGTCTTGGGAGCCCTGCTGGAACCGTGCAACGGTAGAGGAAAAACAAGGCCACTACAGCCTGTGGCTTCAGTAGATGGAATAACATCTCAGTTATCTTTTCTGCTACAAATGGCATAGACCAGGCAAACACATCCATAAAGTTAGGTAGATGATATCTATTTAATAATAATTATTAATTATAATAATAATATCACTTACGGATGCTTAGTGAAGTTGAATTGTAATATGTTTAAAGTATTATTCTCAAACTTCAATACCGCACCCTAAAATAATATTATATTTTATATTAATAATATATATTACCTTATTATTATAAACATCACAATAATTAGGTGCCGAGAATATAGTAATAACAGATGGGAACCCTGTTGCCTCTATCTTTTCTAAATACAAGTAATACACTAACTACATCCACATGTGCTTCCCAAATACATGCTATCTGCCACTCGAGAAAGCCATCTTTCGCCCAACCACTACGGAAAATATCCACTTAGATTCTAGAAGCTACAAATGGCGACGAGACTCTCGTGAAATGCGCGAAGATTTTTCATTTCTTATCAACAGAAGGAGGCATCCACAGGCGTGGCCCAAATAACCACTGATAAATCACTTCACTTGGTTAACCACTTTGCAATCGTGTATCGTTTATATGTAGGCTAATAGGATTATATTATTGAACAAGAGATCTAGCCATCACTTGGCTAGCAAGTAAAGTGCGGCTCGAACCGTTTGCCGTCTTGGACCGAGTCGTAGCGTGAAGTCGACATGTGAACTAGAGTCTATATTTCCTCAACGAGTTAATATAGATTGTAAGTAGCTCCTTCCAAAGTAAGCCACCGAGTTGCCCAAAGTCAATGATGATCGAGAGCTCCCTACTGACCCCCCTTTATTATTACTATGCATTTTATATCCCTCCAACTGTGCCTCATGTGCTCTAATAACTGACAGTAATCTGATCAGCAAATCCTGTAAATAGTGAAGGGACAACTAAGGAGTAGCTACGAGTTCTTCCCTAGGAATTTACTAGTGCCGTCAAAGGTGAAGAAGTAGCTACATCCACGCACCTAGCATCAGTAGCACAGTAACCAAGGCTAAACCCATTGAGCTACGTCGTTGTGGACGAATGGTACTTCGTGCCCTTTCGATGATGCTCCCTCGACTTGCTCCTTCTCAGGGTCACTCCATAGAATGTCACTAGTAACACTATAACGGTAGTAAAACCAAGTGTTCTAGTACCAAACGATTCCCTGTCGAGGAGGCTCTTGGAATCTATTTATATTATTGAAGTCACCTAGACCACTGAGCTCCGGGGATAGGCCTCCGTGAACACACAAGAATTTGCCTGGAAAATACCTGTATCCTGTATCGGTGGCGTCTTACACTACCGTTAACAACAGCAGCAAGGGGCAGGTTGTCGAAGGACCCCATAAACAACTCGTAGACACTCATATTGTGCTTGTACCTGGTCAGAGAAGCATCCAATCCGAGGTTCCTCAAAAATGGCATCTCCGTAATGAGAAGGTGCAATAGGAAGTTTAATAGGAAATCGGAATCTCCTGCGAACAGTTGACGTTCCTCTATGACCCCCTGTACGTAGTGGCTTGGGTGATCGATACAAACAACGTTATTGATGGTCCATTGCGAAGACCGCGAGATCTATCCCACATCGGCCGACCGGACATCAGCCGCAGGTTACCCTTTTACTCGCATTCATCCCGAAAGTTGAAGTATGCAGTCATTTGGCGACATTCATGATTCCCACGTAATAATGTTATCGTTTTAGGATAATTAATCTTCAATGCGTACCTATTATAATATTAAATAATAATATATATAATTATTACAATAATAATAACACTTCAACACTAAAACTACCTCTATCAACATAATCACCAAGGAAGAGATATCTAATCAACAACAAATTAATGATGATGAGTTAATAATAATACCGTACTGTGTTGTAGATGGATCACCTCCAACATCCAACAACTTCATTAAATCATAATATCTAATAATAATATTATTTATTAATATATTATTTATTATTACTGTCCATGTATATCCCCAACAACTGTTATTGGATCTTTAAGTTTAACCATATTAGGTTCGGCTGCACAAAGCTCAGAACACCATTTAACTATTCTATTAATTGATTCAATATACAATCTTCCCTCACCAAACTAATAATAATATAAATAATATAATATTATATATATAACTTACTAAATGCTTTTTCAAACATCGCCAATCTGGTGGGGATGTCTCACCATCCGGGAATAGTAACTTCGGTGACAGGGGCTAACATTGATCGAATGAGTGCCGGGAGCAGACCTTGTCATTATTACTGCCCCAGGAGGTGCACTGACTGATGCAACTGGCCGATCGCTTAAAGGGTCCTTTAAGGGTTCCATTTAACCAAAGTCACTATGGACCATTTATCGATTCGGCGAAGCTTGTCCCCAGGGCAAGTGAAGACTGATAAACTATCACAGTGGGGAATATATGGAAGATGATATATTTCATATCGGGATTAGCATTCGTCAAGGACTTCCCCGAGTTGTTATTCGGAAAGTTAGGCTCCCTAGTCACTTCACTTTCGAGCCACTAAAGCTGCTACACAGGGCGAGCGAGGGTTATTCTGCGCAAAGTTCAACAACCTTGGCCCAAGATGCCGCCTATTGCCTCCGCATCAAAGCTTTCAATCTTGACTTCGTAGCTTAAAATATACCTCTGGGACAGAGCACGATATTGCAGTAAAGTCTGGACTGTATGTCGCTCGCACAACTGTTGCGCTGCGCCTTCCCGATGTAGTTTTAACAGACCTGCCGTAGGTCATCTAAACCGCAAATCTCCAATGGTTATCTCAGTCATCTCGTAACATAGTCCCTAATGCTTGCCTGAAGGGCTCTCTTATGTGAATCTGCACGCGTGCGCAGTTGCAGGAAGGTTTGTGGCTGAATATCTGAGGTCGACCCACGGCTCTAGACCCATGTGTGTTAGGACGTCCCATATCCTTTCCTCAGGTTCGTAACACATTGAACGCCCTAACGTATTGAACTCCTAGCTTAGGAGCTCCAAGGGTTTCAGGAACCTTGTCGAATGGTCCCCTTCCCAGGTCGCTTGGACTAGTATCTAAAATCTATGCGTGGAGCGTAACCTCTGTAAACCCCGAAAGCCGAAAACCACAATAATAAAGCTGAATGGGCTTCTTGAAGAATAGTGCGCTTTGAAGTCTGAGCTGAATTCCATCGTTTTCGGTGCTACTAACCGATTTGGTGAAGTCTAATGCTGGACAGTAGCGTTCAAGTTGCTGAGAAAATGGGTTGAGTGTCAGGTTTTACCCCCCTCAATGGCAGCATTACTACGCACTATTGGGGCAGCTGTAGCGGCTTTGGCTGCTATATTTTTCGGCGTGTGCTTTACCTTCGACATGGAGGCATCTCGTGGGTATTTGCCTATCCTGTGGAGAGCGGTGTTGAATAGTTGTCGCTCCTGCAACCGAGCTCATGTAGAGGATTACACCCAATATGATATCCCATCTAATCTATCTGATAAGGTTATTCTTATTACAGGAGCATCAAGTGGTATTGGTTATCAATCTGCTAAGTTATTATCATCTCGTGGTGCTAAAGTTATATTGGGTATCAGAGGTACAAGACAAAGATTAGATAATATAACACAATCTATACCTGGTCAAGTATTAGCTCCAGCACCTTTGAATCTGAGTGACTACAGCAGTATAAGGGATTTCGTCAAAGCCTTACCCACGGCCGATATCAACCATCTCGATATCCTCATCCTGAATGCCGGCAAGAGGGCCATGACATTCACTACTAACTCAGATGGCGTTGAATGGATGCTCGCCGCACACCATCTTGGTCATGCCTATCTTTTCGAGCTTCTAACACCTTTGGCATTGCGCGCTCCTGGAGAAGTCCGCGTCGTCCTGACTGCGAGTGTTGCACATATGTGGCCTTATCCCGAGGGAGTTCGCTATAAGGACACTGAGGAAGGCTTCAAGTCAAACAACGCTTATGGGACCAGTAAGCTGGCGAATATCTTGTATGGCCGCGAACTGGCCAAGCGTATGGAGAAGGCACATCCTCACAAATTTGTGGTCGCCTCTGCTAACCCAGGAGCGGTCCATACCGAATTCTCCGACATGGTTCGTAATTTCCCCAACTGGGTGGCATACAACGCCAGTGTGGGGGCGATGCCGGTCCTCAGGGCAGCAGTCGATGCAAATGTCACCACAGATGGGTGAGTTTAACTGCGCTGCATTTTCTTCAGGTCGGCCTATATTGGTGGTAGGTACTATGTCCCAGTGGGACTGCGAGCCGACTGGAGACGCGATACTGCATACTGGTGGACTTGTAACGAAACACTGCGAGCTGAGTTATGGGAATGGACGCAGAAGATTCTTTTGAGAACTCACCAAACCGTTGGGGGTGCCGTCCCCGTGAAAGGCTCGCTCATGCTAAGCGACGTGTGAATGGCACTACGCTGTAGCCTTTGTTTTCCTCGTTTAGAGACCATGACAACCAGTCCCCTAGCGATACTTGTTCGTAGTTAGGCGGCTGTCTATTATTTCATTTATTTCTATATATGTGACGTGTTGCGTTGAGATAGATGCTCTACAAGCTAACCAGCACTCTAAAGATGGTACAACATGCCCGACTGTGATGCCATGTACTCCTCCTCTGCACATCTTACCTGGTAAAGTTGCTAGGTTGGTCGGTGGTCGTCACCAATCAGCTGCAGCAGGGCCCCTGAAACTCATATTACTCTGTTATTGTTGCTTGCCTATCGTGGTGTACACAGCAAATGTGATAACTCTGCACGTAGAGGTTTTGCTACATGACATAAATTATACTATTCACCAAGTATCCTAGTCGTAACTCCGTCCCTTCAATTAGCGGGTTAATCTTACCATGTCATCCCTCCGCACCATTATAACGTCGCTTCCAGCTATTCTCGGTACCAGTTGGAAGTACCTCTCGGCTCTATTTGGGTACGATATTCTCCACGGAGGACTTTTCCTTCTCCGTCAAATGCTCACAACATTTCCCTGCCTTAATTTCTGGCACTATAACGACTACGCCGAGCGGAGGCTCCCCAGAGATCTATCTGATAAGGTTATTCTTATTACAGGAGCATCAAGCGGTATTGGTTATCAATCCGCTAAGTTATTATCATCTCGTGGTGCTAAAGTTATATTGGGTATCAGAGGTACAAGACAAAGATTAGATAATATAACACAATCTATACCTGGTCAAGTATTAGCTCCAGCACCTTTGGAGCTATCAGATTTCGATAGCGTTCGTGAATTCGCCGAGTCCCTCCCCAAAGCTGGTATTGATCATTTGGATATCGTTCTGCTTAATGCTGGTGGAATGGTCGAAGAGTATCGTACCAACAAGGAAGGTATCGAATCCATGCTGGCTGGTCATCATCTTGGTCATGCGTATCTCCTCGACCTTCTCATGCCCCTGCTACTACGAAGCTCGTGGAAAGTTAGAGTTGTAGTCACCAGCAGCCTTGCCCACATTTTCTCATTTCCGGAAGGTGTCCGATATCACATAACGAAAGCCGACTTCTCACCATTTGTCGGATACTCTAACAGCAAGCTCGCCAACCTCCTTTATACCAGGGCTCTATCAGCTCATTTGGATATCTCCTATCCGGGCAAGTTTAAAGTCAATGCCGTACATCCCGGATTTGTTAGAGTTCCTTTAACGGAGAACATGGCCCCTCGTTTTCTAATGTATAACCCCTTAACTGCGGCGCTGACAGTTCTTAGACCAGCATTCGGCGAAGATGATGAGGAAGGCGACGGGTAGGTTGGATGGACTCTCTGACGGTATCTTCTGGTGGAACGCTCCCTCGGGAGATGGAAGTTAATTGAGTTAAGTCAGATACTATCTACCAGTTGGATATCGTGGTGATTGGTATAAAGATTCGGCGTATTGGTGGACATGTAATGATACTATGATAAATGATTTATGGCAATGGACAAGAAATATTATTAAACAAGTTCATGATAATAGACAAGTACCTCAAGGTTCATTGATGCTGGATTAGGGAGACCACCTGCAACTCTTCATACAGGGGACTCCTCCTAGTCTCTCTCCTTTTGTGTTTGCCCTCTCCCTCCTTTCATGTGTCCTGCAGTCACATACCATATTCTCACACCAACTCGATACGTGATTCCCACCATGAGGCGCAAGACTTTCTAGGATTGCTGTAGTTGTGGAGTTACTAGTGCAGCCAATTCCGTCTTATGCTGCTGTCCCTTAGCTCCAGCCTTTCCTATGAGGTGCTGCGGGACTTTGTCATTGCTTATCATATCCATTGCTATTGCTTTCGCAGCGATTCTGGTGCCATGGAGACCTCTGCAATATCATTTTCGCCAACTCACTCACTCTTTTCCGATTTTGAATATCTGGCACTATAACGATTACACTGAATATGATATCCCATCTAATCTATCTGATAAGGTTATTCTTATTACAGGAGCATCAAGTGGTATTGGTTATCAATCTGCTAAGTTATTATCATCTCGTGGTGCTAAAGTTATATTGGGTATCAGAGGTACAAGACAAAGATTAGATAATA